>NEWO01000005.1:611474-621641 GCA_003013225.1 Phalaenopsis aphrodite
GCCTAAGGACAATTTAGTCCTTTATTATTATTATTGTTGGGTATAAATAGTCTTCTTATGTTTAAGATCAGGTTTATGCATGAGATTGAATTGTGAATCTTAGGTTTAGGTCTTTCGAATTGTAAGATTTTGGAGAGATCGCCTACCTATCGAATTGTAAGATTTTAGAGAGATCATCTATCTCTCAAATTGTAAGATTTTAGAGAGATCACCTACCTCTCAAATTGCAGGTGTTTATCTTCTGTATTTGTGTGAGTTGTTTGGATTATGAAGAAAATATTCGTGTTTGCCCTAACTTATGTAAAAATTCGAGTCGATTTCAACGTCATATCTTATCTAATTGGTATCAAAATAATATTTCTGAGAAGAAGTGCTCAGAATTGTCATAAAATCGCGATTTAAGCTTGTGGAGAAGGCAACGACAGGCTTGCGGCTCACCGAAGAAGGCAACAAAGGGCTTGCGGCTTACATAAGACAATAGATTGCGACGTGTGGAAGAATCACGACATACCTACGACCGGAACCCACCTTCTTCCGCTCCATACTCACGCGAATTAGTTGCGACTATGACCACAAGATCACAACTCACAATGACGAGTTGTAGCTTTTCTTTATGTGATCATAGCTTTTGTGGGCAAGGCGACGAAGGAATCGTGTCTTCTTCTGTGAAGATCGACGACATCAACGAAATCACGGTGTATACAGATCCATAACTCACAATCTCTCCCATTGCAATGCCTTCTACTCGATATGCTCACGATCAGACCTAGCTGGGAGGGCAATGATTGGGAAGCCGCGAACAGAGATTGGAAACTCCTATTCCTCTACTCCTCTCGCTCCGTCTATGTGATCCAGTCGTGATCAGAGCTAGTTGGGGAAGGTAACGGCGGGGAACTGCTTGCAAAGAACCTAAATTCCCATTTTTCTCTTCCTTTTGTGTCATATACACGATATAGTTGCGATTAGAGCTATCAGGGAAGGCATAAATGGGGAGGCGGCTTGCCGAGATCCAAAACTCATGATTTTTATTTCCTCACATGCGATACAGTCGCGATCTGCAGTGCCTCGTGTAACTAGGAAGCATCAACGAGATCGGCTGATTAGGGATACATTCTCCATAAGAGCTACGTGGAAGTCATTGCTTAGATTTCAACATTCAGTAGTTTCTCTTACGTGATCTAAAATTTTTCTAATATAAATGGTGACCAAGAAAATAGAGGCATGGGGAGAAGAAGAGGAAGTGACGAGTCAAATTAGATTGGGCATGGAAAAAAGATTCGCCATCATGGAGGATAGACTTTCGTCCATAGAAAGGCAAATAGAGAATGGATTTGAGAGCATAGGCGAAATACGAGAGATATGAAAAAGCTTATGAAGATGCAGTCCAATGCCATGCCAATCGCTCATTTGCAAACCCTAACGAAGCGTTAATCAGAGAATCCTTGGCCGGGTCAAAAGGGAAGGAGATCGAACGAGAAGACAATGAGGAAGACATCTTCTATCAACACGAGTGCCCCCCCTAGTACTCCGGGAGGATAGGAATAGAGACTTCCAAGGGTGGGAGATGGGCCGAAAATTGGAGAAGGTATGGTGTAAAGGGTACAAAAGAACATAAGGGAGGAAGGAAGGAATCGGGAGTTGGGTATATGCCTATTACCGGAGGAGGGAGTTCAACTCTAGATACATGGGCGGAAATACCGGAGGAAGAGAAAGTTGGGGTGGAGATGTTAGAGTTGTGAAGTTGAAAATGTCGATATCCGAGGGGGAAGATGCACATGGGTGGTTATATCGGGCAGAGTGATACTTCGTGGTAAATGAATTAGATGGGGAAACTCATGGCGGCAGGATTGTGTTTGGAGGGGAAGACTTTAGCTTGGTTTTAGTTGAGTGGGTATGCCTATGATCGGAGGAGAGAGTTCCACCCTAGACACATGGGGGGAAAGGCTAGAGGAAAAACAAGTTGGGGTGGAGATTTTAGAGTTAGAAAGTTGAAGATGCCGATCTTCGAGGGGGAAGACGCACATGGGTGGGTATATCTGGCGGAGCGATACTTCGTTGTGAATGGGTTAGATGGGGAGGAGAAATTCATGGCGGCAGGATTGTGTTTGGAGGGGAACGCCTTAGCTTGGTTTCAGCGGAGTGGGGCTAGATACCCGATTCGGTCGTGGGATGAATTTAAGGATTATTTTTTAGAACGTTTTCGAGCTTTTTGGGAAAGAGATCTACACGAGCAATTTTATGAATTAACTGAGGAGGGGATGGTCATGGGATTTAGGGAGAGATTTGAATTATTGCAGAACAACTGTGGGGGATTTCCAAAGCAGGATTGGAGGGGAATTTCACGAAGGGTTTACAGCCTGACATTCAAGCAACACTCTGGCTACTAAGAGTGCGGGGATTGAGGGAGATGATAGAGCTAACCCAGATAGTGGAAGACAAGAACCATATGAAGCAAGGCAACAAACCAACACATATGGAGTGTCGTATAGAACTGCTGCAACCACGACGATGCTAAAAATTCAGACATTGGAAGTCTAGAGGGAGGCTGAATGAGACATGAATGGTGGACCCCGACCGGGAGCAACACTCAAGCATCTTACAGAGAAAAAATTTGGGATAAACGAACCAAGGGGGTATGCTTAGAGTGTGATGAGAAGTTTACCCCAGGACACTTGCAAAAATTAGAGATTACAAGTTCCCATAGTGCAGGACGAGGAAACAACAAATGAAGTAATAGAGACGACTGTGGGGGAGGGGATGAGCACTCTCATTTTTTCTCATCTTAAGGACAATGTGTCTTTTTTTTGTGTGTGTGTGTGGGGGGGTATTGCTACGCCAAAGGGCAATATAGTCTTTTATTTTTATTATTATTGGGTATAAATAGTTTGTTATGTTTAGGGTTAGGTTTATGCATGAAATTGAGTTGTGAGTCTTAGGTTTAGGGCTTAGTAGACACTTACTACCTCTCGAATTGTAGGGGGATAAATTGCCTACCTTTCAAATTGTAGGTGTTTAACTTTTCTATTTGTATGAGTTGTTTGGAAGAAAATATTCGTGTTTGCCCTAACTTATATAGAAGTCCGAGTCGATTTTGACGTCGGATCGTATTAGTTTCCTAAGGCATGATGTTGCATTTAAAATATAAAATATAGAATAAAGATTGAAAATTACTAATGTTTTTAGCTTTCCATCTCCATGCTTTAGAGTTGCCACCCTCTGCTTGATATTTACCGAGGTCATTAAAGCCAATACTTGACCAAGCTCCACAAAGATGTTGATGTGATATCAATTTGGCAATGGCAACATGCTATAAAGAAATATAGTGCCAAATATGGCATGGAAAAGACCTTGTTTTGGGTGTTCATACCTTAAAAGAGTTACTAAGCTACTTCAACAAAACAAAGGACAATCAATGTTTTTCCAGTGGTTATGTTAATGAGTTAGTAAATTGTACGAGTCATCCAACTGGTGTAAAGCCCTTTGTTAGCTGGGGATTGTGAAATTGGTCCATTTTTGAAGTTTCCCATCTATGGTATCTGAGGTTCTTTTGGACAAGTTATTCCATTTCTAATTATGACTCTTAGGCGGAAGGAAAATAAATGTTGTCTTTTAAGTATTTCGATTAGGATGCACTCACACTATGGAACTTACGAATGCATATATTTAATAAATAGTAATAGATATTAGAAAACAATTGAAGTACTTTTTGAAATTTTTTTTAGTCTTTGTACATATCAGTTGCATCCCATGAATTGCATCAAGTGTCTTATCCAATAAAACAATAAACTAGCCTTTACCAAATTTATGATAAGATGCTGTTCATTTTGTTAGTTGGGAAATAGTTTTTTTTATATCTATATTTCCTTAACCAATACCATGTGTTTCTTGGTGATAGGGTTTATTTTTGACATGTATAGCATATGAATGCTTTTAACATGCACTTGAATATTGATTTTATTGGGAAAAAAACTTTATAGTCACTAATTATTCTCAATAAATTCCTATGAGAAGAAAACAAAATTTGCTTTAATCTTTCCAATAAGAAAAGTGTATAAATAGTGTACTTTTCTCAAGTTGTTGCAGTTGCTTAGGATGTTACGTGGGTTGGGGTTGCTCATATAACTCTAATTTTGGCTATTCAAACATCTTAATCGGCTACAGCTAATGTGCTTAGGCTTATATGGGCTCTGGTTGACCTATTAGCAATTCATTATTTAGCCTTGTTGCCAATAGCTTGGGGTGTTTGTTGCTATCAAATTGCTTGAAACAAAATGGAAATGATATTGAAAGTTGGCGTGAACCCTTGATCTCTTTTGTGTGTATGTCTATATATATATATATGTTCTTCATAGGTTTTAATCGTATCCTTACTTGAGCTTAGGTTATATAAGATTCTAATAGTAAGTTGATACATTGCATTGGAGTCCTGGATAACATCTCCATGTTTTCAATGCAAACACAACAAAATTTACCGACCATTTGTGGGTAGAATAACTTTTCTCATAAATTTTTAGTTGTCTTGTGGCACAGACAATAACTCTCGACTATATTATATTAAAATAAGGCCTAAACCTATTAATTGTGCATCATTAAAGATTCGGAATCTTCAAACGTCTGATGGAATAGTCAACATTGGAGTACTCCTTAAGTCAGCATTTGATATTTAGACTTGCTGCTTACGAAGTCTTTCTTGACAATAACATTTCGATATGAGAGAATCCCTTACTATAACATCTATAAAAATAACATGGCTAAGAATTTTCTCATTTTTAATTATGTTAGTTTGTTTGGCGAATCTACAATACTTTGAATTTTTGGATTATCTTTTATAGCATCATCACCATCGATCATATGGTCTAGAAAAGCTACACTCTTCAACCAAACTCAAATTGGAGAATTTATCATATAATTCATTGCCTGAGTGTCTGTAATATAACATGCAAGTGGTTAGCAAGAGTTGCCTCATTCCTTAAAAAGATGAGGATTATATCCAAGAATGGCTTGAAGATTATGTTTGTAAGATCCATAAGCACAATTTGGGCATTTGTGAATTCGAAAGGCATTATCATAAATTCATAATGATCATATCTTATACTTAAAAGTATTTTAATTGCCTCTTCATCCTTCAAAGTTAGTGATAACCATATCTTACATTGATCTTAGAGAAAATTGTTGTTTCAGAGCATAAATCCATGGTTGAACATGTTGTATTGTTTGAGTTTGATTTAGAGTCAATGCACTAGAACCCATCCACCATTGCTTTCCCTCCTGCTAGTTGATACTTCATGAAACCAGCTCGAAGGCATTAGTCCTGGTTTCATTCTAGCCCCAATCAAGTGTAGGACAATACTTTCCATGTGCCTAATAAAAGACATTTTTTTGAGAGACATTTATCAACTAATACCACTATCATAGTCTGGATCAGAAACTTAGAGTAAATCAAGGTATGATAGACAATTGTGATGATGGGACTTGTACAAGTCACTACTAATCTACAACAACGACGTCGACAACAAGCATTTATCCCACTAAGTGGGGTCGGCTGCATGAATACCTTTTCTCCATTGTGTCCTATGGAGTGTCATATTCTCATTTAATTCTAATAGATTAAGATCATTTTTTATACAGTATGCCTAAGTCCTTTTAGGTTAGCTTTGCTTTTCTTATGATAAATTGAATATAAAACATCTACTCTCCTTACCGGATATAAAACATCTACTCTCCTTACCGGATCTTTAGAAGGTCGACGTTTAATGCGACCAAACCATTTAAGATGAATCTCTCTATTCTTTTCTGCCACTGAAGCAATGCTAACCCTTTCACAGATAGATTTGTTTTGCATTTTGCTTCTCTAAGTGTCAAGCCACTCATCTACCAAGCATTCTCATCTCAACGATACTTAACTTTGTTTTATGCTTTTATTTTAAAGGCCAACATTCGTCATCATAAAGCATTGCAGGTTTCACCATGATCTAATAAATTTTTCCCAAGTCTAAGTGGTACTTTTCTATCACACAATAGGCCTGATGATTTCCTCCACTTCAACAAACCAACTTGAACTCTACTAATAACATCCCCATCTATATCGCCATCACTTTGAACAATAGACCCAAGATATCTAAAATATTCTCACCTTTTAATGATTTGATCACTCATAGTTACAACTCTACCACTTGAGCTATTACTACTAAAGTTACATTATATGTATTTAGTTTTAGATTTACTCAAATGAAGGCCTTTAGACTCCAATGTAGACCTCCATAATTCACGTTTATCTTGAAATCTAAAATTACACTCCTCATCTACGATTATTTAAAAATAATAACAAATTATTGTAATATGGATAATATTACAATTATATACTTACATAATAGACAAATTATAGTGGGATAAAGGCTTGTTGTTGTTATTGTTGTACAGACAAATTATGCTCAACAAAATTTTAAGCACAACATCTAGATAAAAAATTATTTTTACCAAAAAACATTTGATCTGCACAAAACCTTTTACCATTAAAATTTCTTTCAAAATTTTATCTTTTATACATATTAATATTTATTTCATCTATTTTAAATGATTCATCTATTTTATTAATTTCGATTTATGCATCATGATTAAATCTCGAGTCTATTTACAAAAAAGATTGATTCATGAGTATTAATATTGATAGATCTTGATTAAATAATTATTCAAGTATACATTCATGTACACTTAAAAAATTAAAATCATGTGGATTGTATTCTATTTATTCAAGTTATTATTTATATCACTGAATTTGCAGGGTCTTCCCTATCTTTCTTTGCCTAAGAAAGAAAAACCGAGGAGGGTTGAACTGTATTTCTCAAGCTGGCGCATAAGAGCTGGTACGTCCTCTTTTTCCATGCATGTCAAATCGTTTCTTTCTTTTCTACTACTGTGCTACTTATTTAATCTTTTGTTCTATACCTCCTCCGAAGCTATCTCCTGCACACATCCATCATGGGTAGATTTTCTCCCTGAGTGCACCAAACAAACAAGCTAAAAATATTATCTACTACATAACTAATTGTTAACCATAGAAAAAATAATAATAATGATAAAATAAAACCCCACCGAGACTTGCCCCAACAAAGCTCTCTATCTCCCTCTTTTTCTATGCACCATTGGTGTTTTGTCCCAGGGACAACTAAAACCCTTCGCATGAAAAAAAACCCCAACAATGCCTTCTCTATTTCTTCCTATTTTGCCTCTGAATTGTATTCTCATCTTCTCCATGTTTGAGCGTCTCAGATTGGAAGCCTATCTCTCTCTCCTTCCGCTCCGTCTATGCAAGAGACTAGCCCAACCCAATTGAAACTGAAACCCTTTTCTTCCTCCCTATTCTCAAATCATATTTTTTATATAATATCTAGTATATTATAAACACATGCATGTATGTACGCGTGCGCGCGCACACACACACAGTGTGCGTGTATGTATGTATGTACGTGTGTTTGTATATAGATATCTCTATGTGTATGTTTATAACTTAGGAGATAAATGTCTATATATATATATATAGAGAGAGAGAGAGAGAGAGATAGAGAGAGAGAGAGAGGGTTGTATTTTCATTTTGTCGGTTGTATTTGTCTGCCTTTAGCTCGAAAGTTTAATCAAAGGCCACATGCGTCGTATAGACTTGTTGGTTAGAACACCCCTCTCCCGTTGCAATGTCTCAAAACACTGCCCAATGCATCTTATGGACAGCTGGGTAGGCCAGACACCCCCGATGCAGCTCCCTAAGCGGGGATAACATTGCAGCTCCCTAAGCGGGGATAACATTGAGAGACTGTCAAAATTTCAGATGAATTTGGACTAATAAAAATATTTAAAATTGAACTTTTTTGAAGTTGCAAATAGCTTAAAAATGTGGTTTTTTTTGAACTTGCAAATGATGACTTCTTTTGAAGTCATAAGATAATTAAAAAATTGGACTTTTTGGACTTATAAAATATATTAAAAATTGAACTTTTTGGGCATATAACTTAATTCAAAATTGGATTTTTTCAGACATACAAATATCCTTCGTAAACATTTCATCGCTTTTGAACAGTGCAATCCCGCAGACAAGACGGACAGCATTCCGCCTGTGAAGTAACCTTAGTTCACTACGAGGACATGGGAATCCCAAAGGATGTAGCCAAGGTTGGAGTTCGTCACGGAATGTGGGGAGCCGTCAAGAAACTTCAGTCAGGTATGAGAGCCTACCAGCAGATGAGGAAGACCCAAACATCCCTTTCCCGCCACGCCCTCGCCGCACAGATCACGACAAAAACGATGTTCGCCGTCGATGCAGATTTGTCCAACGAGTCCGAGGAAGCATCTGGTGGGGACGAATCGAACCAGCAAGTGAGCAACGATCAGAAGAAGATTGGATTTCATGGAGTTATTGACTGGAAATGGATTGCTATAGGGGGTGTGGCTTTAGCATGCGGCCTTCATAGTGGGCTGATAGGGAAGGCATTATTGATTGGAACTGCGAGAAGGATTGGCCGGAATTGATCTTCAATTTGATCTCTATTCTAACTGAAGATTTGGCGCCAAGAGTTTTGTTGTGTTTAAGGAACAGAGTGCAGAATGTTTTCTTATCGTTTTAGTTTACGCCTGTGTATAATTTTCATGGAGCCTCCAAATGTCTTGTGTGCCATAGTTTTTACCTCCAGCTTTGAGATGGCTGTCCCAGAATTCGGAGAACTATTTTTATTACAATTTTTTTTGAGGGACTGAATTGTTATGAATTTGTTTATTTATTTAGTCTTTGTTTTTGCAGTTGAATGATGAGCGAGAGAGAGAGAGTGGTTATGTAAGAAAATAAATTTGGCAGGTGTCTTGTCTTGACTAAACAAATATAAGGGGCATTTACATGCATGCCTTCCAATTCTTATGTATTTACATGTCTAATATCTAAATGTTTTTGTCTACATGCACAACAAATCAATATTTTAAAGGGATAATTACATATAGACGACCCGAAATATTGTTATTTACAAATTGAACACCCATGTGATTTTTTTGAACTATCGAACCATTGTATTTATGTGTGCTATGATCAAATTATTGATAATTTGATAAAAATGAAAAATATATGTTGCGGTTTTACCATGAATTTTTAGAGTGAAAATTTGAAAAAGGGTGAAAGAGGGTGGTTGATTTATGTAAATAGTAAGTTTCGGTTGCTCTTTATGTAATTCGGCCAATTTCAATATAACAAAAACATCACTATTATTTATTTTAGAAGGTGAAATACATTTCTAAGTGCACAACTTTATGACTTTGAAATGTAATAAATGTGAATATAAAATTTAGGTTTTTGATATATATAAACCTGTGAGATATGGTATGTACGTAACTTTGTCAAATTATGAGTTCTTGTATTTATTTAATTTGATCGGCTACGCATTATATAAATGGGGAAGCAAACTTAGGGTCTGTTTGGGACAGTTTATTTGGTGCGGTGATAATTTGAAAACACACCTAGCCTGTTTGGGTAAACTGCGTTTTGACAGCTTATGTGTTTTCAAAACACTGAAAATAGTGTTTTCACACCGCATCTATCTAGGTGCGGTGACAGTTTTCTGACAGCGGTCAGTCTTTTTAAAAAAAATAAAAATTTGTAATAGCCACCACACATATTTTATCAACAGATTATTTTTAATCAGCTTATTATTCAATAACCTGCTGCCGCCCAAACAAATCCTTAATAAGTAGAAAATTTTTCCTTAATTCCGGTCATATGTTTTGGCTTAAATGCACTCTTTATTATAGAAGAAATATGCATCATGATATTAAATATGAAAATCCTAAATATTGTACCTATAAAGGTGGCGTAGTTATTAATTAATCAATTAAATAACATGGAATTGATGCAACATCCTATGTTTTATTAGACTTAAATCAATGTTATGCGACACCTCATGTGACATTTACAGAATGTTTATTCATGTTTTTATTTTTATAAAGATTTCTAAGCAAACATCATCTTCAGATGTTTTTTATATTGTGCTCGTACTGCACCCAAGGAATGATGAACTGCCACATTCTTCGCAAGCCTAAATTGCAGGGAAGAATTGCATACATACCATAACATTTCTATGTATTTACAGATATAACAACAAATTTTCAATATATATATATATATATATATATATA
>NEWO01000005.1:626271-646127 GCA_003013225.1 Phalaenopsis aphrodite
TATATATATATATATATATATATATATATATATATATATATATATATATATATATATATATATATATATATATATATATATATATATGTATGTGAATGCCGCCCCTTCTTTAGAATCATTTTGAGATAGGGTATAATACAAACTATTTATATATTTCACCCATCATAAAATAAATATAAAAGTTATAATTTATCCTAATAAGGATTTTGACTAGAATTTGGTGACATAATTCATCAAATTTGCAATTTAAGGCTTTTAATATATCTTCATTTAATTAATAATATTTTCTTATCTCTAAGAAATTAAATTTACAATAATAATAATAATAATAATAATAATAATAATAATAAAATTGTTTCCTCCAATTCTATTGATAAAGCAAAGTTGTCTTGCTAGGCCATACCTCCATGGAAGCTTCAAAGAAAAAAACAATTAGAACTTCTCTTAATTAATGCGCGATAATTATCTCATTTAATAATAAATGATATGGATAAGGTGGTAGGGGAGGGGGGACCATTTACATTCATACCACCTAATTCTTATTCATTTACATGTCTAACACCTAAATCATTGAGAATTTGAACAAAAAATAAGGAAAGAGAGTGTTAGATTTATAAATAGCAATGTTTCAAGGGCTATGCATGTAATTGCCCCAAAATAATATTATCCTCGTAATAATTGTGGATAGGAGGACAAAATTTAGATATAAATATGTATTATATTTGTTCATTCGTCATTGTGCTTGTTGTTTCATTCATTTATGGTCTGTTTGAAGCAGCTGCAATTTATTGGATAATCTGTTGATAAGCTAGGTGCGGTGTCTATTACAAATTTTTATTTTCTTAAAAATGTCATATCGCTGTCAGAAAACTGTCACCACACCAATCTATGTGAGGTGTGAAAACGCTGCTTTCTGCGTTTTCAAAACGCATAAGCTGCCAAAATGCAGTTTACACAAATAGGTAATGTGTGTTTTCAAAACGCCACCACTCCAAATAAGCTGCCCCAGACCCTTAATTTGGCCCCGCTTGAATATCATATCTTTTAATTATTTACGTAAATACCACTTAATTCTTATGAATTTACATGTCCAACACCTAAACTTCAATTTTTACAAACATACCATCTTAGTAATAATTTTTATGCGATATGAATGATTTGAATTGTATAAAGGTGTTCACATGTCCCACCCCTAAACTTTTATATTTACATACATACCACTTTGATGCTTTAAACCCAACCATGCATGAAAACATGAATAATATTTTCGACGTCATATTAAAAATTTGAGTCTTATATACATAAACCATATAAGTTTAGGGGTGAGATATGTAATTAAACAATAATTATGTGCTAATGTATCTAAACGCCCCTAAAAAAAATATTTAATTAAATGTTTTGAGTGTGAAAAACTCTATTTAAAAAATAGCCACCTTTAATCAATCAAAATGCATTAAATGCATATCTCAAGTTTAATTATTGATATGTTGGTTAAGCACATCAAGGCATTTAATTATAATATCATCTCTAACCCATATAAATTAACAAAATAAACCACCTAAGATATATATCATTAAATTATTTTCCGAGCCTAAATAATTCAGAAAAATATACAAATTAGTAGGCCACATTGACCGCTCCAATTGACTCCTAACAGTGTTGCTTTTATGACGTGCCAACTAACCTTAGCTTAATGCTAAAGATTAGTTTAATAATATTTAATTATCGGTTAAGAAAAGGATTAAGTATTAATTAGGTGTGTAGATTCTTCTAATTTTTTGATTATTTTAATTTAATTATACTCTTCAAACAGAAGAAAAATGGGAACCTTCCAATTAGAGACACCGTGAGGCTTACTTTATTAGTAAACCTAATCCAATAATCCAAAACGGTGGCAAAGCTTCCTTAATGAAAGTGATGAGAGAGAAATATATATAGAATGGGAATAGGGACAAAGTGCGCCTAATATTATATGTCTATGTCCCTTTGTCCCAATAGAAATTGTATCTAGTGATATTTTTTATGTTAGTTTTGGATATGTGAATATTAATAAAATGTTTAAATTATTAAAATTATTTTAAAGATAGAGTGATAAGTAATTATTATTATTTTTTAATTTATAGTCGAAATAATTGACTCGGTGTGTGAGAATCATGAGGCACTCCAATTCCCTGTGCTAAAAATAAGTATTTCTTCAATTTATGAAGGGAATGATGTCAACCATCTCTGATTACCCACTGATTTATGGTGAATCAACTATGTTCTCGTTTTATGAGAGGGAATGTACTAAAGGTCTTCAATTGCTCGACAACTTTATGTAGAATAGTCCCTCCACTCCTTTAAGGCAAGAGAGAAGATGTCACTAATTGCCATGGTTTTTAGGGATCAACTAGTCTTTTCCTTGTTATTGAAGTGGGGGATCATTGTTAGACATTATGCAACATTTCTATCAAAACCTTCATAATCCTTTCATCACCATTGTAGGGGGGGTACTAACAACAATTTGCCATTTTAATTGCTCTAATATCTTATCCAATTTCAGGTGAGCTTGAACCTTTACAATCAACTAGGACTATAAGTAATGAAAACTATTCAAACTAGATGTCTTGTAATTTTTATTTCAAAGTTATTGCGTAAAAAGTATTCATCTTATTTGCATTCTAAATATTTTTATCAAAAGCTAAGATGCTATAATCCAATCTATGTAATAGTTTAATCATTTCATTTGTTGATCATAAATAATTACTCAAAGGTATGGATTTTTCCACCTCCACAAATGAGTAAATTTACATCATATAATGTTAGAATGTCTTCTTCTAATTCTAACTACTTGAAAAATTCACCCTTAAACTAATAATTTTAATCCAAACTTTTGATTTTCCTTCTCAAAATATATTTTTATTAGTTCAATGTACTTTTGTGTACTCACTTACTCAAGGAGTCACACATCACCATGACCTTATTTGAGCATGTTTAGCTGAATAATAACTTTATAATGTTTATATATAAATAAACTTAATGCACACACAAACACTAGGTTTCATATTTCCAAAACAAAATTTTTTTAGTCTAATTAATAAAATAATTAAAAAAAAACAATGTTTGTTTATCATATTAAGTTGAAAATTAATGACATCATTTAAGCTAAACTCATTGTCCCCTCTAAATGATAGAAAATTTGTTAATAAGGGTGATCTTGGTCTATCCCTAAATACTCATAACTAATATATGGTTTAAATATTGATAATAAAAATCATTATGAAAAATCTTATTCAATTCTTTATCCCCCACATTCTACCATATTCAACTAGAGAACAATACACTCTCATATTTAGATCTGAGCTCCTCCACCACTATTTGGAGAGGATTACATTAATTCTAAAAATTCAATCCACTCAATTAGTGGATCATAATCACTTGAATAATGATGCTAAATCATTCGATGTTATATATTGTCGGGCCCTAAAAATTCCTTCAGTAAGAAGGGAGTGTTGCTTTTAACATAGTATGCAATGAAAATTACAAGTGTGCTAGCCAATTGATAATTCTACCTAGCACATCATATACTAGCATGGCTCTAGATAAAATGTATTAGTTCCTATTATGTCTCATTAAACTCGTACGATCATGTAAATCAATTTTAGACTACTACACGCATTCAAAGTGCCTTGAAATCATTCTTTTATCTTTTCTTCCCAATTATTCTCGAGGGTCAAGCCCTTACATGATTTCACTTTTTTCTACGTGGGACTATCGTAACATTTTTACGAGTGAATTGATCATAAATAAGAGAAGTGATTAGGACTCCTCTCGTCTTTCATTACTTAAAATGAAGGGTAGGCCACTCTCAAAAACTACTTCTAAAGCTTCACCTACCACTGAATGCTGCCAAATTTTCCCTCCCCTTAGAATGAGATTATATTATGGTCGGTTGATAATCATCTTAAGATCATATCATCTCTACCTATAGAAATAAGATCATCCTAAGTACCTTTATGTCTCCTCTCCATACAATCTTCTTATAACCCTTTCTCACAACGTTTAGGCCATTCCTACCTCACCTCATATAGAATCAACCATCATTAACGGTCTTCCCAAACTTCCAACGTCAATTTTTTTTTTTTTTTTGGTTTCCCTAAGGTTGTTTTGCCTTCAATTTAACACACACACACAAGCAAAGATTACCCTATTCACCTTTGTGGCCTCTTTAATATCTTAAAATCACTTTACCCATCATGTTCAAGAAATGTGGTAAGCTTCTCCCATGTAGGAGGATTGTCCCCATTACCCATCTTATCGCGTCACCGTTACTAAGAATGCTAGAAAAAGCCTACTTTAAACTTATTTGTATCAACCCTACTAAGAGTTGTAGAAATGGTTGACCTTCATAGTTCATCTCTAGTATCGTTGAAAGCTATCTCAACGGAGAAAATATTAAATTCGGTAAACCATACGTGCTGTCAACGGTGTGGATCACACCACGCCGTCAGACACATGACATGCTACGATCCACGATGTAATACACACGTCCGAACAACAACCATAATATTCATTTATCTCGATGAGGTTAATCCCCACATTATTTCCCTTTCCAAAGACTTTTTATATAAAAAACCTCTTATTTTTTCGCCTATTTATTAAATTTGTTTTATCCAATAATTATGGGTTTGCCATTATAGCTAAGATGATTAGCCTCCCTCTATACTACCAGAACTTTTAACATAACATAAGAAGTATTTAGGAAAAAAAATTTCAGCATAACTTAACATTTTATTGTTCAATTATTCCTCATAATGCAAGCATCTATCTCTTGTTATATGCTAAACTAGCGTTCAAGATTAATTGAAATTGGTATATGATGCATTTTATAGTGCCACATCAATGATAATATTCATTATGAAAAAAAATAATAATAATGTTTTATTAGATATTTATAACAAACATATTTTTAATTTCATATCTAAGAGTTGTAGAAATGGTTGACCTTCATGATCCATTCAAACTGACCAAATGCTCGCTCGTTGGTGCAATAAAACTTACATGCTACTATTTAATAAAATTTAAATTACTTCGAATTTTTTTTCCTTAAATTATATAAAATTATATTTGCAAATTGTACATCAATGATGTGTCAGCATGTATCTTGAGGATATCCCACAACAGGCGAATAAAGATGACGTGGCATTGTGGGGTGCTCGTCAGAGATGATCCGATACCCCACGCCTACTCGGCCAGCTTCTATAGACCAGAAGGAAAGCATTTCTCAGACCAATGGAATTTGACCATCTTTCTAAAAATCAACCTGCCAGCTCAGGAATCACACAGATAAATCCGACACCTTTATATGAATTAGCAAAGTGAATCGGTCATCCCCGAAATAGCTAGCCGGAACTTCTCGCTCAATCTACATAGGGGTGAATTCTCAACAAATAGCCAAATTAACAGTTTACACAGGTCCCTGACCAACAAACAGTTGCTTGGTTGAAATTGAGGTCAGGTGAGAGGCTGTCATAGTCACCCGACTCTGTCCGACATGACAACTTACCAAGGTTCCGACCTTGTCCGATCGGGAACTTTCAAGGTTCCGACCCTGTCTGAGAAATTTCAGGGTTCATACCCCGTCCGGTCTTAAGCAGGTCTCCCGGCCTTTATCTTCATGTATTGACTAAATACCTGTCGTATCTACGTACACTAGGGGGTGTAGAATGCAATTGTACATTCTCTCATCCCTATAAATAGTGGTCCACTTCATGAATAAATGTTATACGAATTTACTGTTTTATACTGTGTTTTTGCTCTCATTGCTCTCTCTCCCCTCTCATCGCTCTATTTCTTGAGCGTGTCTTCTGGACAATTTTGAATTCAACATCCTAAAAGATACGAATGAGAAAATAAGCTAACGAATAAAATAAAAAAAAAAATGTAAAATGCTATGTCCCACACCTTCAAGAGAATATATCTTTAAAAAAAAGGAAGATAATTTAGCTACGGCAGAGTAAATAATACTGCAATTAAGAATCCTAATCATTTATTGCAGGGCGGCTGCCCCCCCACGTTTTTCATATACAATCCTGTGCAATTAGAGAGGTCTAGAGGGTCATTAAAAAATTGGTGTATTAAGATATCATACATATGATATTTTGTTTATTTATGATAAAAAAAAGACAATTTAGTGTGTGTATATATATATATATATATATATATATATATATATAAAGATATCCTCATATAATTTGTACCATATGGCATGGCAAAATATTTAAATTTATAGAATAAAATGTTCACAATTACAAAATATTTAAACCAAATTTGATTTATGATATTGTATTGATTTATATTTACATGTCCTCTAAATATGAACATTTGTCGCATAATTAAGAACATTTTATTATATAATTGCATCAAGATATTCCTATACAATTAAATTCATTTGAAATTAAAATAAAAAACTAAATAATTGGAAATACCTCTTAAATTCTTAAGATTGAAACTCCTTCAATCTTCATAATATTCATCCACATTGCATGTAGGGGGTGTAATCGAGCTGAGCTTGAGCGAGCTAGGACTTATCTCGTGTTCGACTCGTTAAAAAATATCAGTGGTCATGTTCGACTCTTTTATATATCGAGCTAATTGAATTTGTTCGTGTTTTGCTCTTTTGCTTAGTGAGTTGAACTCGAGTTGTTCGCAAACAATGCGCATTTGTTACAACCTTAGTCATGCAGTCGTACGATGTTAAAGATTGAGATTTAAATCTCAATATTAATATTAAAATATTCATTTAAATAGAGTATAATATGTTTTTATTCTATTTTTTAATCAATAACTAATTATAAATCTTTATATCCTTGTATTCAATTAAATTATTTAAAAATAATACTCATCAACTAAATTCTAATTATATATAATTATTTTGAGTCAAAACAAGCTGGACACGAACAAACAAATCTTTGTTCGCGTTTAGCTCATTTATATAACAAGTACAAAAAACTCCTTTTGTTCATCTTGTTTGCTTAGCGAATGAATCAAACATGAGCTACACAATAATTCGAACATGTGCTATTCGCGAACAACGAGCCATTTTGACAGCCCTAATTGCATATGTTAAACATAGGGACATTTGCATACATTCCAACCAATTCTTATGTATTTACTTATCTAACATAAAAATTTTTCTTTTTACACTGTATAACATCCAAATCTTTCGTATCATATAAAAAAAATATTACTATTTTAACTTTTAAAAAGTGAAATATACTTTTTTTTGAATACATTAATTAACAATGTTTAATAAAAAATTTATAAAATAAATAGAGTTAATGGGTAAAATTTTCAAAAATTACTATTTAAAATTCAGGATGAATATATATTTTCTGACATAAAATTATTCTTAAAAATCAATAATTTCTTTGTGAGATATTTATTTTCAAACTTGTTGCTTCCACAAGATGCCCTCTTTATTAAATTGGGAGATGCCAAATTGGAAGTTGAAAAAAAGGGAAAAGTAGAAGAAATAGAATCACAGGAACTAATAAAAAAGTAAGCTTTATGCTCTCTTAAAAAGAAAGTTCAAATTTTTCATAATATATTTAAACTACTGTATAATTCATCAAAAGAGATAGCTTGCTATTTTTTATTTCATTGTAATATTGGTCAATTAATAAGGTTTTTGAATAACGATTTATGCAGTTTCTGTCTGGTATGGTGGAAAAATCATTAATTTTGCGAGAAAAAAAATGGGAGAAAGAAGGGGAGAGAGGGAGAGCTATAGTGAGGATTTGAGCCTTTTACGAGAAGGTTTAGGTCTACCAACTAGTGGTTGACAGATAAGGCTCCTTAACCACACAAGCGCCAACCCTCTCTCCAAAGAAGTTTGAGAAGCAACTGAATCTTGGATTAAAAGAGAGTTAAAACTAGGAAAGCTGAGAGAAGAGAGAGAGAGAGAGAGCTCAACAGTACTATTCTCTAATTGAGATGATGTCTCACGTGCAGGATAGAATGTTGGGTTTGATGATGATGAACATTTGATGAAGAGAGAGAAAGGGATAGAAAGAGAAGCGTGGTGATTAGAATACTGCTGAAAAGGGATTCTGGAGAGAAGATGGAGGGAAAAAAAAACAATTGAAATTGTGAAAAAGGTTAGATTTTGTGTTGTTTTCAATTGGCGATCTTGGTTTTTTTTTAATAAGGCTGATAAAAAGAGCTCCTTTTTTAAATTTATTTTGTGTTTTGGGATCAGTTTGTCTCCAAACTGGGAGTTTTTTCTCAGCAGATCGGCATCGATTTGTTTCTTTTTGTTCCCTATAAGGCGCACATCATGCCCTTCACATCTCCTATCAGTTTTTTCTTTAATTTTTTACTTGTTTTGTTTTTAATCCCCTTCTCTGTAATCTGGCAGAGTTTTTTTCTTGAGTTTAATTTATTTATGTTTTTTGTGGATGGTACCAACTACTGTCCTACTGTGTATTGGTTGTATAATAATTGGTTTTGAGCTTATTATATTTGCTTGACGAAGTTCTTCTGGTTGTTAAAGCTTAGGTTTTCTTGTTCTTGGTCTTTGCTTCTTGTTGTGTTCTTCTTTGGGATATAGGGTTTCAGGTAATGAGTTTGACTCTAATTTAGAGCTGAAGTTCGATCTTTATCTATAATCTTTCACCAGCAGAAGAAAAAAAATCTGTTTTTGTGATTTTCAATTGTTGGCTTCTGTAAGAAATTGGAGGGGGGGAGGGATTATAGGCTTAGTGATTACTGTGCTTTGGCTCGATGGATTATTTCTCTGAAGCTAGGGTTTTTTTTAAGCTCCTCAATCCCCACAACCTATCCAAGCTTTGCAATTTTTGGGCTTTTTTGTCTGTTTGATGGATTTTGGTTATATTATATTTTTTAGAGCTTCCTTTGTTATTTTCTTTTTTTCTTTCTTCTGTCAAAGACTGAAATGAAGATTTTCTCAGAGTTAAATAGTTTCTGATTATAATTTTCTTTGTCACAGGAATTTTTTTATTTTTCATGTCAATTTCAAGAAATTGATGGTATTTTAAAGGTCTTTTACCAGTAAATACCTGCAGAAAATATACCACGAAACAATCGAAATTTGTATGATGATTGAACTAACTGTGAATTTTTTTTCTTTGTTTGATTAAGATAAATTTTTGATTTTATGTTTTGCTAATGAATTTGTGGAAATATTGAGCTTGATTGCTTTTTCAAGATTTTTTTTTTTTTGTGATTCCTTTTCAAAAATAATTTTTCCACTGACGTTTGTCCAACTTTTCATCATTATAATTCGATTAAAGTTGAATTGAACTCTTTAACTTTCTCTGCTCTTTTTCAGCGAACAGAGAAATCTTCTTGTTTAATCATTGTTTTCCTCTTATTGTTCTTTGACATAAAAAATTTGATTTTTATCGTCTTTCTATCAGAACTGATAATGTTTTTCTATTTATGTTGTTGCAGCGCATAATTTCTGCATAATACACATAATTCCTCTTTGAATGAATAAGAATCTGAACTTGATGTTCATGGTGATTTACTCAGCATCCAAAATTTTTCATTTTTGATTCTTCAATTGGGAAATTTTTAAGAAAAGAAAGATGGCAACTTTCTACCCCAGCTCCAACAATCAAAGGGATTCCATGGCAAATTTTTATTTGAGGGATCCAACAGGGCCTCCCATGTATCCCGAATCAGCCGTTAACCCCAACATGGTTTATCTGAACTTCTCATCCGGTCCTTACTCTGAAACTTTAGCAGAAAATATACAGGCTGAACAAAACAGCATTGGATTTACCGACTTAGTCGCGCCTCACCTTGGTGAAACTGCTTACAATTCTTGGAAGGATGGGAGAAATGAGATGCTTTTCATGCAAGCAAATGGTGAATCAATGGATGATGAGGGTGTCCATCTGGGCCTTCAGACACAGTTAAGTATACTGAATGAACATAACTTGTCATTACAGCAAGGATTGTCGCTCAGTCTCGGCACGCAGATTCCAGTTCAGTCTTATAAGTATCAACCCACTGGATCTGATGTGCCCATCTTGAGTTCTTCGCATCAATCGAGTTCAGAAAATGGTGAGGCATACAGAAATGACAACTCCAGAAGCAGAATTCTGAATGTCAATGCAATTTCATATGGGCTTTCGAACTTCTTGACCATTATTCCGAATTCGAAGTACCTTAAAACTGCTCAGCAGCTGCTTGATGAAGTTGTTAATGTTCAGAAGGCTCTGAAGAAGAAAGGTGATTGTACTCAGAGTGGTATTGCTTCCGGTAAACCTGCTTGCAAGGACAATGATGGAGAGTCAAAGAGCGGGGGTAGTCCGTCGAATCATCCCGGGTCTACTGCAAATTCTTCTGGTGAGCTTTTGCCGTCAGAAAGGCAGGAGCTTCAGAATAAAATGACCAAGCTTTTGGCTATGTTGGATGAGGTAAGGATTCATGTGCTTTTGTCTAATTGGTCATTGTTCTTTAGCTTACATTGCAATTATAACAGAAAGTTGGAGTTTATATTAGTTTGAAAATTTCTGCTGCATTTCCATTTTCTTCTTTTTGATAAAGTTTTATGTTTTTTCATTTTTTGATGTAATTTTGCTATAACTTATTGTTAAACGATATAACGTTAAGTAAAACACGAATCAGAACTATTAAGCTCAGTCTTTAGTGTATTGAAGAATTCTAGATTTTGATTGAGCTGAAGGTAAGCATCAGGTTCTGTAATTTGCTATCTGATTTTTTCAACTGTGCCAATTTTTATTGTAATTTATGCTTATTATGTTTCTTTTAGATGATACATGCAGCATATGTGTGGCTGATATGATTCTAAGAGTAATTCTCAGGGCATTTACATACATACCACACAACTTTTACTTCTTTCCACATGTAACATTTGAACTTTCATTTTTACATGCATTTCACTCAAATCCTTCATATTAGAATTTGAAGTTCTCCGAATGTGTGTGTATAATTCAGTGATATTTAACCAAATAAAGGTGCTTTTTTCTTTAAACATTTTAAATTTTTATCTTCGGCAGGATTGTCTTATCCAACGTCTTTATTGCAGGAAGAACTTGGAGTAGACACTTAGAATTCATATTTATTATTTGCTGATATAGAACTATATAAAGTTGCCTTTTTTCTTCTTTCCACAATTTTTTTTCTCTTCAACTGGCTTGTCTTATTGAACGCCTCTATTATAGGTGGATTTCAGATTATATGCTCATCATGCATTTCTATAATTTATTTTTATAGATCCAAATAAAGGTGCTTTTTTTCCACCTTTTTTTTTCTCTGTTTCTTCAGCCGGTTTGTCTTATGTAATGCCTTTTTTGTAGGAGTAGTTTGCGTTACGCACTCTTAAATATATATATGTGTGTGTGTGTGTGTGTGTGTTCTTTGTTGAAATAGAAATAAATAAAGGTGCATGTAAGGCTGATGAATAAGCGCAAGGAAATTTGGCAAAACTTCACTTAAAGTTTGTTCGTGCTAGAAAATCGTTGTGATGAACAATAAAAGACAAAAGAAATAACACACAGATTTACGTGAAAAATTTTTGTTGGGAAAAATCACGGGAAGAAAATTCACTATACGAAGAGAAGGTGCAAAAGTGGGGAGAGCTTAAGGCTGCGGTTCACATGGCATAATCTTCACAGATGTCTAAACACACACACACACACACACACACGCAAACTTTAAATTTTAACAGATTGACCTTCATATCCTTAGCTCATCAAATCTGTTGATCTTTCTTGTCCCTGTTTGATGATTTAGTCTTCTTCAGAGAACTAAACAATTTATGATAAAGGGCAAAATTTAGTAAATATATATGCAAAATAGTATCATTTTGGCATTATTTTAGGAGTTGTAAAGAGTTTTCAGTTTACAGAAAGTTGTGTGGAAAACTACAGCATGAGTTAAAGATGGCCGCATAGGCTAGAGGAGGATTTTTTTTTTTCTTATTGCAATCCTCCCTTTTTTTTGTTTTACCATAATATTGATAGTATCTCACTCACCTTACAATCTACAAGTACTAAATAAAGAGATTATTGTCAAACTGTACAGGAAGATAAGTTAATTGCATGTCCTGTTGTATTAAACCTTCTATGCTACAATATGGTTATAACTGCAAAATTAAGTTAGTTCCAGGCCCCTCAATTACTAGTAAGATAAATAAAATATACTATTCTATGTAAAACTCTTCTTCATTTGGGCCTTTGTCTTATATTTTGTAGCTGCGTTGTGTGATATTTTTATTGAAAAAAGAATTAAATTAGTCGTCGGCAGGCCTGGCTAGTTTTAGGGGCCAAAATAGCCTCATATTATGTTAAATGTTAAGTTAGTCGCCAGGCTATTTAAAAGTGGACTAAAGTATGGGGACTAAAACAGTTCCATTGGGCGAGCATTTTGGTTCCTATTTAAATTATATGAGGACTAAATTGGCCTTTTACATAATTTGGGATCATTTTGGCCTACTTGAAATAGTCGGCGGACCATTTTGGTCCTTTTTTCTATCTTTATTAATTGGCCATTGCAGCATCCTACTTGGTGTGTAATTTCTATGATTTATTATAGTGCTTCAATCTTCAAATAATTTTAGACGATCTAATCGAACCTTGTAATTTGTAATGTTTACTTTACCCGTTGCCTATTGGCCTTTTCATGGACTATCATACATGGAGGCTATTTCAATAATTTTGGATTGTAATGATCATTCTAAACCATGATAACATGATTTTCAGCTATATTTCATGCTAAATTTTTATCATCTCTAGTGTCAGAAATGCTTTTAGTTTCAAAAATTTCTCTTTACAAAAGGAAAAATGTCTAGTTATTTTAGCCATGCTTCTTAATGTGATTTTCTTTGTTGACAATTTTCCTTTTTGCTTTTCTCTTTTCTGATGTCACCCTAAAGAAAATTTTTGCTGAGAATAGTATTCCTTATCCACTGCAGAGAAATTACCCTTTTATCCTTCACTTTTTCTTTGTTGTTTAGTTGGAAATGTTTGATCTCCATAGAAGTCATGGCTAACAAATTTCTAGCCAACATAATTTTTCTTATCTGCAAATTATTGAGACTTTGTTTGATTCTGCTTTTTTCATGCTTTACTTTTCAAAAAGTAGTTTTGTTTTGTGTGGGAAAGTTTGCTTAAAACATAATGGCTTGGAACCTTTCGGAAAACTCATTATTTTATGCAAGATGATTTGATTTCCAACAAACTAAAAGAATTATACTATACCCACAATTGTCATATCATGTTTAGGAGCGTAAATTTGCCAAGCTTGAGCGAGCTGAATGATTGTTCATGTTCGGCTCATTCAAAATAGGTTCGTGTTTGAAATGGCTTGTCATTAGCATTTTCTTGTTCTGCTCGATTCAAATTCATTTGTTTGTTTCAGCTCATGTTAAGCACGAATTTAGCTCAAATGATTTGAAAATATTATAAATACAATATAATAATATTATTTTTAAGTAAATGGAGCTGTAATAAGTTAAACATGATCGAACGAAAGCTTGTTCATATTTGGCTCGTTTTATAAACGAACAAATCCAACACGAGCTACTTAGCAAACAAAACTTGAATAGTTTGCACATGACTTTATGACGAACTTTTTGACAGAGCTAATTCTAGCACCGCAATTTTTTTATGCATTGGGTTAATATGATTACCTCATCTCCCATGCAGGTTGACAGGAGATACAAGCAATACTACCATCAAATGCAGATAGTTGTTTCATCTTTTGATGCAATATCAGGTCCTGATGCAGCAAAACCTTACACCGCCCTCGCCCTTCAGACGATCTCTCGCCACTTCCGCAGCCTGAGAGATGCCATCAGTGATCAGCTTCGATGCGTGCGGAAGATGCTCGGCGAGCTCGATGGCTCGACGAACAAAGGATGCGGAATTTCTCGCCTTCGGTACATTGATCAACAATTAAGGCAGCAAAGGGCCATTCAACAGCTCGGCATGATGCCACAACATGCTTGGAGGCCTCAGAGAGGATTGCCAGAGAACTCTGTTACTATTCTTCGAGCTTGGCTCTTCGAGCATTTTCTTCATCCGTATTGCTCTAAAACCACTTTTAAATTTTGAGATATTTATATACGGAGCACACAATTCTTATAAATTTTTTATATGTCTCATACTTTCATATTTACGTATACATCACTCAAATCTTTAATATCACATTAAAAAATGGTACTATTGACATTTTTTAAAAGTGAAATACATATTTTCTTGTATCGGTTTAAAGCACCAAATTATTGTGTATGTAAACATGAAAGTTTAGGTGTGAGATATGTAAATTCATAAGAATTGTGTGCTATGTATGGAAATGCCCCTCAATTTCTTATGGAGCTTGGAGAATTGGACTGTTGGTTCTGTTATTCTGATTTATTATTGTTTTTTTTGGTTATCTGTTTCTGTCTGCAGCTACCCAAATGATTCTGAAAAGTTGATGCTATCAAAACAAACAGGCTTAACAAGAAGTCAGGTATGTGTGTTATGATCAAGTTTCATTTTTTAGCGGCAAATCAGTGATTTGAAAATTGGTACATGTTTGTGAATTGGGACATTTCATACATGCCGCCCAAGTATATATGTATTTACATATCTAACACCTAAAGTTTACTTTTTACATTTATACCATCCAAATATTTCATATCACACACAAAATTCCATTGTTTAGGACTTTTGAAAAGTGAAATACATCTTTTTTGTGCATAGATAAGGTTGCAAGTATGTGAAAATTGAAGTTTTGGCTTCGGATCCATAAAACTTGTGTGTAAAGATTGGATCTTTCACATACAAAATAAGTAAAAATGAATATAAAACATGTTTCGTCTACAGACATCAAATGTTTAATCCCTTTTCATGAGTTGAAAGGATAGTTTATGTACAATTCATACTTCTGTTCCACTTTTCATAAAATCCTCCACTCGTGCTGCATTTTCATCATTTTCATTGCCAATTATTTCTTCGAAGATTCAATTTTTATGATTCAGATTCATCATGAAATCCTCTTTCTTCAATCTAAATAATTTATCTATGATTGTGAATCTCTTCTTCCAGGTTTCAAACTGGTTCATCAATGCACGGGTTCGTCTTTGGAAGCCAATGGTGGAAGACATGTACAAAGAAGAGTTCGGTGAGGCCGAGATGGACTCCAATTCTTCCTCCGACAATGCCACCAAATTCAGAGATGAGTTTCATGCCGCCGATGCTCAGGATGACCAACCGAGCTCCACGGGTGACAGATGCCAAATAAAACAATCAAGCAACGAACATAGTCCTAATATCGTGCCAGAAAACAATATGGCTTGCACAGATCCTGCTTTCAATATTGAGCTGCAAGACCATAGACATCAGAATTCAGCCAACATTAGCCTCCTCCAGGACGCCATCCGCCACGCTGATGCTGATGGAAACTCGAGGTTTATCACGTATCCGATGACAGAGCTTGCGAGGTATGCTAATGGAGTTTCGCTCACTCTTGGATTGCAGCATTGTGATGGCGACCTGCAAGATGCTGAAGACCAGCAAGGCTTCCTTCCGGTGAGGGGCGAGGACATATACAACACAGCTCCTTTGCTCGGATTCGGCTCTTCGAATCTGCTGCATGATTATGTGGCTTGATTGATGTTTGTTTTATGATTTGGTGCAGATTAAAAAGCTCTGTCATTTGAAAGCAGTTCTTCTGTTGTGTGTTGTGATTGAAATTGTTAGGAACAGATAGAAGTTGAAATTAGAGTTTGATTATAGTCTGATTATACCAGAAATGGAATGGTATCTATATGAAGAATAGCTTGTAAAAAAGAAAAAAAAAAGTGAGAGATAGTTGATGAATATTTTTGTGAAATATGATGAACAAAATATAATTTTGTATAATTTGATTTGAGCAGCAACAGATATTGTGCTTTCTTCTCTTTTTAATTGAATGCTGATCTCTTCCAGATTGTTTTTCATGGCATAGGTCTTCCATGGATGATCTTCTCACATCTGTATTGTCTCAGCTCATCAAAATATATATTTTTTTCTTAAAGAATATTTTAGAATAATCTATAAATTAAATGAGAAGGTGCCGACATTGAACTGTCATATATATAGAATAAGAGTAAAATCAATCCAAGTTGTAAATAATTTAATCTGTTGATGGCTTGTTTAAATATTGAAAAAAGTGGAAAAGTATAAGAGAGCTTATTCTTATTGATGCAAAGATGGGTGTAAATACTCATTACAGAACTTACTGGTAAGGAAAGTAATAAAAATAGAATACAGTAGACAATGAAAGTAATAATACCAAAATAAGGGGTAGTTAATCTCTCTAATTAAGGAGATAAATAAATAAAGATTTCTAAGATACCTCATTCAATTTATAACCCTCTAAATATAGAGTTACAACAAATATGAAATATAATGATAATTATTTACGAGATATTTTAACAAATTTATAATTAACTTGATAATAATATATTTTTTTATAGATAGTGCATATCTATACCTTTGAGGAAGATTTACATGCATACCAATCAATTTCGAAGTATTTACATATCTAACAAATAAACTACAATTTTTACATATGTCGCCATGGAAATGTATATTTTACTTCTTAAAATTTAAAATGGTGATATTTTTTATGTTATATGAAATATTTGGGTAGTAGAAATGTGAGAAAAGAATTACAGGTTAGATATATAAATACATGTGAATTGGACAGTATGCACCAATTCCTTGCATGCCTAATAATTAAGCTTTGTTTTTTTCCATTTATGTCATCAAAATCTTTCCTATCACATCAAAAAGACTACCAATTTTAACTTTTCAGAAGTGAAGTACACGTTTTAATGCATAGGAGAGGTGATATATATATATATGTAAAAATTGAAGTTTAGGTGTCATATCATATGGGTAAATACATAGGAACTGAGTGGTATTTTTCGTAATCTTAAATAATACTTAAACTTTCATATTTACATGTATATCACTAAAATATTTAACATCTCATAAAAAATACAACTATCACTACTTTTTTAGAAGTGAAATATACATTTTCATGTGTTGAATTTCAGAGTAATGCAGAATTTATTTATTAACATGAAAATGGATTATAAAAAACTCTTACATGAATATTAGAATATGAAAGACAGAAAAAAAAAACAGAAAAGGAAAGATATAACAAAGAATATATTCAATTAATTAATTCATAATTAATTATTTGCAAATAAAAGAAACAACATAAAATAGAAAAAAATTAAAATAGGAAGTGAAATAAATTCAATCCAAAAAAATAAATCTAAAGTAGGAAAGGAAATCAAATTATATTATGAAATAAATCTAATCCTCATAACTTCTATCTCTCCATCTCAAGCTAGAACATAGTTGAAAACTATGTTCAACTTGGATTTGTAAACATCAAACAATATGCGAGGAATAACATGTGAAGCAGAATTTGAAGTCTTCATCCTGTATTATGGTTGTCTTTAATTGTAGTTTTTGCAGTGTCTGTATGTAGGTGGAAAACTCCTACAGGTAATGTCCTGGAGGAGTTTGTAGGAAAGTAGTCAACCAGCAAGAAAGCTGACTTCTAGTTAAATGTGATTGTCTTTGACTGCAGTTTCTACAATGTTTGTAGGTAGGGTGTAAACGAGTTGACTCGAGCTCAAGCCGCCCTCAGTTTGAGCTTGAGCTTGATTAATTTTATCGAACTCAAGCTTATGTCTACTAGTTCGAGCTGGCTCACAAATCGACATGTTAATATAAAAGAGAGAAAATTATATTAATTTAAAATAACTTTATACTAAGTTGACAAATAGAATGAATAATTATGAGATAAATAATAAAAAATCACATAATATATAATTAAAAAATATTATTTTCTTAACATTTTTATCACCTTAAAGACAAATTTTTGAAATTTAATGTATTTTGAGTACAGTTTATGTCAATAATTTTTTAAATAAGCTGACTCATGAGCTAAAGAGTCAAGTCAGGGTTGGCTTAAGCTTGGCTTGTTAGCTCATCGAGCTCAATTCACGAGTCATTTATCGAGCCGGCTCACGAGTCGAATTAATTGACTTGCACCCCTATGACTGTAGATAGACAGAAGACTCCTACAAATAATGTTGCAAAGAAGTTTGCAGGAAAATAGACAACCCGCAATAAAATTTGTTTCTAGTTGATTTTAGTTGTCTTTGACTGTAGTTTCTGCAGACTGCAATGTCTGTAAGTAGGCTAAAGACTCTTATATGTAATGTTGTAGTGGAGTATAGGGAAGTAAGACAGAGCTACAAGGTACGACCTACAAAGAAAAATGAAAAAAAATGAAAAAAAAAACACGCAGTCTAGTACAGGAAAAACTCGGGAGGAGGGTATACTGGAGGAAAGAGTAGGAGGAAGGCCTGATACAAAAGAAAAACTTGTTACAGAAAAAGCTCCTAGGGTGGACCTACTTCATGAAAGGCTCTGAAGGAGGACCCGATCCTTGGCCGATGCTTGAGATTGCAAGCATACTCTCGCTGTAGATAACTGAATGGCGCACTTGCTGGAGATTGCAAGCATACTGGATAGCGCGAACAGACGTACAGGCGTATTTGTCCAATCCATAGCCCACAGACATGTCCGAGCAGCTGGAATGGGTTTCATCGAAGTCAATGTCGCCTGGCCAGCTTGCAGTAGATCCAAACAGCCTCGCCAACGCCATCAGCAAGCAGGGCAGTGGATGGAATCTGGGAGCCATATAAGCTTGATGAATACCAGTGCTCCTAGAATTTTGATTCTGCCGCCCAGATCGAGAACAAGGAAACGGCTAAAGCTGCAATGTCGGAAAGGAGCTAAGTTGCGTCCGTAAGAATTGCAAGGCTGTTCATTTTGATTCCTCCAACTACTACCTCCCCACACAAGAATATCATGTAAAGAAGAACAAATATAAATAGCTTTCTTTTGGAGGTTGATCATTCCTTTACATCTTTCGAGTCGCTGCCTGAACAAGATAGACCACAGGTTCAGTTGATGCTGGGATAATTCAATTGAAGGAACGTTGATGCTGCTCCTGCAGAGTACGGTTAAGAGATCCAGACCAAGTTCCGGGAAGTCTGCAAGCAGAGAAAGGTCTGGCTGCAGGAAGGGGAGTTGTGGCAGAACTATCTTAACTAAAAATTATTGATCATTCCTAGTACAATTTTGTATCATGAGCTCAATTAAGTCAGATCACGTGTACAGACAGTCTTAATAAAAAAAAATTAAACAATATATGAGTGGTTCTGCCTCTACATGTGACAAACTTTTACTCCTGATGTTATTTTGTATCAGGACTTCTGATACAATAATTTCACTCAATACAACTTTTTTCGTGTGGATAGATGCAAGATGCAGCATCTGATAATTATTTTCCTGTGACTACTCTAGAGTTTGTTTCAAGACCCTTATATCATGTTTAAATTCAAATAATGTGAAATTATTTTATTGATATGAAAAATAGTTATAAATAATCTTTACATGAATCCTAGAAGAGGAAAGACAAGAAAAAATGAAATAACATAAAATAAAAGACATAACATCAAATATCTTCAATTAATCAACTTATAATAATTATTTGGAAATAAAAGAAACATTATAAAATAGGAAAGATTAAAATAAGAAAAGAAATAAATTCAATCCAAAAAAATAAAGTCATATTAAAAAATAAATTTAATCTTCAAAACTACTAACAAGAATTAATTATTTCATAATATAACTCATGTTATCATGTATATATTTATATTTTAAGTGTAAATATTAAACTTTAATGCTATGTGATATGTATGCAAATTTCTTTTAAAATAAGTGCCCTCTACATACATAGCCAACAATTTTATTGTATTTACA
>NEWO01000005.1:683334-719687 GCA_003013225.1 Phalaenopsis aphrodite
TGGTTGATGTAGTGTCGCAATGTAGAGGAGTTGGTTGTGACAAGATAATACCAAATGCTTCTAGGAGCCGTCTAAGCCAAATGATATCTGTAGCAGCTGTTGCTAAAGCCTGATATTCCACTTCACATGAAGACCGAGCTACTATTAACTGCTTTTTAACAGTCCAAGCAATAGGTGTATTGCCAAGGAAGGAACATACATCAATGGTTGATTTTCGGTTAGATTGATCACCTGCCTAATCTGCGTCGGCATATGTCGATAGTTGAAGATTTCCTGTATTTAGTTGCAAGCCAAAGTATTAAGATGTGAAAGATGAGTGCAGTGAGCCAGTGTCGGCATATGCTTGTGTTGACATAGATGGTTAGATGCATAGGTAATGTCGGGCATTGTGACGGTAAGATATTGAAGCGAACCTATGAGCTAACGATATAGGTGTGGGTTGTGAAAATGTTGACTGTCTTGAGCGGATCTTACCCGAGACTTAGCCATAAGAGTACCAAGAGGATGACAGTCTTGCATACTTGCGGTGCAGAGGAGTTGCTAAGCATATTGTTGTTTAGATAGGAAGTATTGGCCATCAACTTTGTGAATGTAAATGCATAATAGCATTTGGTTTGTCTCATTGAACCGGTGAGTGTGACGAAATTGAAGCTCTGGATGACTCTTGAATGAAGTTTGAATTTTTATTGCTCGAAAGATTGCTTCGAGATTTGTGTCATGCCTCGAGATTCGTGTTGTATCCTGAAAATTTATTGATGATATACAAACTATTTTTCTAATAAATGTGAAAAAAAAATCAACTTTTTTAGGAATTTCAGAAAGATCATTTGGAGCTAAAATAATGATAATAACAAACTTCATCATTTAATTAATTTGGTAAAATGAATGGTGAAAATGCATAAAATTAAATGCTTGAATTAGCTAATTTTTAGCTTAAAAATAAACTTTGCGCACAAAATGTATGTAATTTAGTTATATTTTGGATATTTAAATGTCTGCTTTAGTTTTAATTATTTATTTCATTATATTAACAGCTTAAATTTTCTATCTAAGAAAATTAGGGGCCATTTACATATATACCACCCAATTTTATTTATTTATAAATCTAATACGTAAACTTAATTTTTTTTTTTTTTTTACATTTAGACCATCTAAAAATTTTGTTATCACATAAAAATATCACTATTTTAATTTTCTTAAAATGAGAAACTCATCTTTTAAGGTATAGATAAAGTAGTATATATGCAAAAATAAAAATATAAGTCAGGTAAATTTGCCCAAAAATTATTATGAAATTAAGACATTTAAATACTATAAAAAAATTACTGTTCAAATTGAGACAAGCTCACAGGCCAAGCACAGAAATATCCAAACTTTGGGGTAAATTTGCTAAACGCCCATATCGAGCAATTGGCTTTAGCAACATGAGCTCATGTAGATCAACTATCCCAGTAACTTTAATGCCCCAGCTCAGGTTATAAACTCACGCTACCGAGTTCGGCAAATTTGAATCTTATCCTAATTAATAAATAGATGTTTTGTTTTAATAGATTTGGCAACATGGGACTAATACTGTACCAATTAAAATTTGGTGCTTTTACATGCGTAGCATTCTAAACTTTCAAATTTACATATCTAACAGCAAGATTTTCATAAATATAAAAATTATATGAAAAGTAGCACTCATTATCATCTTTTAATTGTCAAATTCTTTTTTTTGATCTATAGATAAAGTGTTATGTGTGCATAAATGAAATTTTATGTGTGAGATAAGTAAATTCACAAGAATTGAGTGTTATGTTAGTAGTTTTCCATTAAAAATTTAATTGAAGCCGAATTCTAGTGTATCTGCTAGCAAAACAAAATCATTAAGTTTTTCATTTTTCAAATGGTGAAGCGATTTGTAAAAGCATCATGAAAAATAGGCTTTAATTAATGTATTCTGCAAAATTAATAAGCATTATCCAACAAAATCCGCTCTTGGGTTGTAAATTAAACGTAGGTAATGTATCTAAAATTAGTGGGATGTACAAAAACTATTTTTCCAAAGACGTATTAACTTTACCGAGATGAAATGTTTTGTAAAGGCTAGGGGTGTAAACGAGCCGAACACGAGCTAGCCCAGGCACAGCTCATGTCGGCTCGTTTATATTTCGAGCTCAAAAGTGTGTTTGTGTTTGGTTTGTTTGTTTAGCGAGCCGAACACGAGCAGTTGACGAACAAATTATCGTTTTGACAACTCTAATCACGTAGTCATAAGATATAAGGATTGGGACAAGATTTAAAAATTATTGTTTTTATTAAAACATCATTTGAATCAAATTTAATAATTTTAATTCTATTTTCTTAATTGATAATATAATTGATGAGTAGTATTTCGAACCAAAACGAGCCGAACAAGAACGAACAAATCTTTGTTCGTGTTGTTCATGTTCGGCTCGTTAACTTAATGAACGAGCATAGCACGAGCTTCTTAAACAGGTCGAACACGAGCTGTTTGCTAACAAAAAATGTTTTGACAGCCCTACTGAATGCTATGTTGTTTGGTTGACAAAAAAAAATAATGTAATGGAAGTAATGTATTATATTAAAATATTTTATAGTTTTTTGGTTGATTGTAAACTAAATAAAGACTTCATTTTTTTTATTTATTATGAAAATAATATATTTTAATGTAACAATTAAAGTATTGGCGGCGGAGGTGGTAGAAAGTAGTGGCGGCTGACGGAAAGAGGTAGAGACTGGCGGAAAGTGATGGCAGCCGGCGGTGGGGCGGCAACACGACGGAGGGAGTGAGGGTTGGCTCCGGAAAGCGTGCTATCAAATCAAATGAAGAGTATTGCTGGACAAAGCAGCTCAATCACTTCAAACTCATTTAATATCATTCAATTTCATTTTTTGCATCTCTAAAGTTATAAGATTTTCTCTTTTGTCATCAATTTCTCTATCCTAGTAGGATGAGTGCTCGTATATAGCCCTAGGGGTGCAACGAGTTGAGCCTCGAGCTCAGCTCACGAGCCAAGCTTATTGAGCCAGAAGCTCGAGCTCAACTTGAGCTCGTCCCGACTCAGCTCTTTGGCCAGCGATTCGGCTCGACTAGCCTACCACTAGTCATTTCAATGCATTTTTTGGCGAGCTCTCATTGTCTCATCCTCCTCCTCCAGCCATAAATACCTTCTCCAACAAGCTCCGGTAATTGAGTTTTTAGTTCGAGTTTGCGAACTGGTTGCTACCAGTATTAGCTCTAGCTCAAAATTTGCCAAACAAGCCGAACTCGAGCTTGGCATGGCTCGAGCACGACTCGACTCATTTGCACCTTTAATGACCCCCTCAGATATTTCACTTTATTTCTAACGAAAGTACCATTTGTTCAAACATGATCATGGAGTTTATGGTCAAAACATTGGAAATGAATAAGGCATTTAAGATGGGCGTCGGTTGATGATTTTCTTCAAGAATTAGAAAAATCCCAAGCTCCAACTCCTAAAGCTCCAAAATAAATGAATTTTATGGTAAAAACATTGCAAGACAAAGTAGCCTAATAACTTCAAACCCACTTATATCGATTTAATTTGAAATTTTACACTTCAAAAATTCCTAGATTTTATATTACATAATGAGATTTATAGTAAAAACATTGCATAAGCTTTGAGTAAATGATCAAGTCTTTTAAGGGGGCAGCCAAAGTTGGATTTTTACTAAGATTGAAAATTCATCGAGCTCTAAAAATAAGTTATTTTAACCTCCCAAAAAATTTACCAAATATCACATAAAAAAGAAAGTGAAAAACACTAAACTCCTGCTAAATTTAGATTTTCTTAAAATCTCAATATGACATACTCAATTGCAATAAAAAAAATTGTTCAACTCTGAACTCTTCTAAGATAAGTTTAAATTATCCCTCACATAATTATGCCCTCTCATCATTCTTTAATATGTTTGACACAATTGATCACTTAAATACCTAAAATTAAGATGTTCAAATGATCACAAAGTCTTATATAAAGTATTATACTGCTAACCCTAAGATGAGGGTAAACTACCACCTCAATTAAATGCTTTATTTTTTCACAATAAATGTAACGCATTGATATACCTCACTCAAAAGAAAATCTAGAGGTTCTTTTCCAGGGGACACAACACACGCAAATGAAACTCCAAAAAGATGAACCCAGAAGGAGGCAAGCCAATCAGTCAAAGCGCGAGATAGAAGCCTCAAGAACCATAAAACAGTGAAGATAGGGGGAGCAAATTAATGCTAAAACCTGCAAGCCAAAGACCAAACAATAGCCAAGCGAGAAAAGGACAAAAGGAAACCAAAACTAGAGATCAAAATTGATGAAAAGAGAGGAATTAAGTTGAACATACTAAAGAAGCACTGACGAGAGAGAGAAATACGAAAGGTAATAACAATTTTACAACCAAAAGGCATCAAAAACGTTTCTTAAGGATATCAAATAGAGACCACTGAAACACCAGGACAGTCGAGCAACAGAGGGAAAGAAAAACATCCACTGCCGAAGAAAGTAATGCATACCAACATGGGGTCACTCCAAAGCAAGCAACCTCGAAAGCCCCTCATTAAATAGAACCACTAAAAAGCACAATATTATCAATATGACAAAGACCGACCCAAGTCATCAAAAAAGTAATCAACACCTCATAAAGACTTCCATAGAATAATTGTAACCAACCAAAATACTTAACTCAATATCTAAATACTCATATGAGTCATATCATTTTAATTATTTATTTAAAAATTAATATTAATATTATATTAATTCAGTGTAAAGGATACTAATATTTAAATAATATAAATATATATTTATTACATTGTTACAATAATCTCAAAATTAAAACCTTGCTGAAAATATGTTTTAATTAATATATCATTTATAAATAATTTTTATTCACTCTTTTTTTTATTATTATTTGGAATGGACCATCATTAACTAATAAGTTTAGAATATGTTTTATGTCCGACAGTGCAAGACCTGTAAGAGAGTGCAAAATATTTTATCTGATCATTTATTTAATAATCAAATATTCATAAAAATAGCCCAGATTTATCTTATTAATTTCACAAATGACATGGGCCATCTCTCTGAAAGTAAGACTATACATCTTCACTAAGCCTTCACTTACCTCTGTATCTATGTCCTCTGTTTCTTGAGATTCTAAATGTTTCTGGTCGGTTCTGCATGAAACAATTTGATACCTCAGCTGCAGATGCAGCGAGCAGTGCCTGGATATGAGACTCTTTCTTGAGTCAACAGATGCAGCAACACTAAATATCAAAATTTTATTTCCTTTATATATATATATATATATATATATATATATATATATATATATATATATATATATATATATATTTTGTATTTGTGTGGTTGTCTTTAGTACTTATCTCTCAATTTATTTTTGTAAGAAAATGAGCTTCATTTGTTTATATGCAAGAATCAAAATGGGAGATGAAATATGTATATGTGTGTGTGCGTATATATATAGATAGCAGATGAATGAAGGAGGAAGGAACCCTGCTATATCCACAGGTCCTACTTCTGTATGCTTATATTATTCGTACAACAGTGGTAACACAGGAAAGGTGAATATAGAGATAAAAAGGCTAGGCTACGTAGAACCGTTTCTGGCATGAGTAGTGGAGCATGTGTTGGGATCACCGGTAGTGGTTTCATGATTCATAACCTCCTGCAAGTTGAGGGGTATTTGAAGAACCATCAGCTTGACTCGAAGCACATGAAGTTGGCTTTTTGATAGGTTCTATGTAAATATATCAGTTGTTTGGTTGTTGGATTGAATGTGGTGAAGTTGAATTATGTTGCCAGTAATGTTATGCAGATGCCGTAGAAAGTGATGAACTATATCTATATGTTTGGTCCTTGCATGAAAGATGAGATTTTTAGTGAGAGAAATGGTTGATATATTGTCACAATATAGAGGAATTAGTTATGATAGGATAATTCCAAATTCTTCTAGGAGCCGTCTAAGCCAAATGATGTGTGTAGTAGCTGTTGCTAGAGCCTGATATTTTGCTTCACAGGAAGACAGAGCTACTGTTGACCGCTTCTTAACTTTCCAAGTAATAGGTGTATTGTCAAGGAAGGAACATACACAGTGGTTGATTTTCGGTCAGACTGATCTCCTGACTAATCAGCGTCAGTATATGTCGATAGTTGAAGATTTCCCGGATTGAGTTGCAAGCCAAAGTGACTGGTACCCTTGATGTAACTAAGAAGATGTGTAAGATCAGTGTAATGACCCAGTGCTGGTGTATGTATGTGTTGAAGTAGATGGCTCGCTGCATAGACAATGTCGGGTCTTGTGACGGTAAGATATTGAAGCGAACCTATGAGATGACAGTTTAGGCGTGGGTTGTCAAAAGATTGACTGTCTTGAGTAGATCTTACCTAAGACTTAGGCATAAGAGTACTAAGAGGATGACAGCCTTGCATGTCGTGTAGTGTTGCTTACCATATTGTTATCGAGATAGGAAGTATTGTCCATAAGCTTTGTGAATGTCAATGCATAGTAGCATTGGGTCTGTCTCATCGAGCCTATCAGTTTGACTATGTGTTTGTTGAAATCAAAGCTCTAGATGACTCTTAATTAAAGAAGGATAATTTGGAGTTCAAATAATGACGACATTAACAAACTTCATCATTTCATTAATTTGGTAAAATGTTGTTAAAATGCATAAAATTACATGCTTAAATTAGCTAATGTTTAGCTTAGAAAATAAACTTTGCGTACATGTATTTAGTTCTGTTTTATTGTGAATATTTAAATGTCTGTCTCAGTTTTAATTATTCATTTCATTATATTAACAACTTAAATTTTCTATCTAACAAAATTAGGGACCATTTACATGCATACCACCCAATTTTTATGTATTTATAAATCTAACACTTAAATTTTTTTCTTACATTTACACCATCCAAAATTTTGATATCACATACAAAATATCGCAATTTCAACTTTCTTTGAAAAAATGCAGAACTTATTTTTTAAAGTATAGATAAAGTGGAATAGTACATTTAAATATACCATATATGTAATAATCTTAATAAAAAAAAACTACTGTTCAAATTGAAACAAGCTCAGGGCCGGGCACATTAATATTCCAAAGTTTTGGGTTAATTTGCTAAACTTTCATATATAAAGTTTTTCTTACATATATAGCATTCAAAACTTTCATATTTACATATGTCATACCAAAATTTTCATAATTACAAAAAATCGTTTGAAAAATAGCACTGACGATCATCTTTTATTAGTTAAATTCTTCTTTTCATCCATAGATAAAGTGTTATATGTGTAAAAATGAAATTTTGGGTGTGAGATAGATAAATTCATAAGAGTTGAGTGTTATGTATGCAATATTCCCTTGAAAATTTAATTGAAGCCGAATGCTAATGTATCTGCTTGACTCTACGGGCAGTGAACAAAACAAAATCATTTAATTTTTCATTTTTCAATTGGTGAAGCGATTTGTAAAAGCATCATGAAGAATATGTTTAAATTAATATATTCTGCAAAATTATTAGCATTATCCAACAAAATCCGTTCTTGTAACTTAAAATAGTGGGATGGATCTAATTTTTTTCAAAGGAATATGAACTTTATTGAAATGAAATGTTTTCTCAAGATTGTTATTTGGTTGTCAAGAATAAATAATGTAATGTAAAATAAATACAATGTAGAAGTAATATATTCTAGTTGAAATATTTTGGAGTTATTTGGTGCATTTCATTTTTTTCTTTGGTTTATGATGAAAATAATATAATTTAATGTAAAAATTAATGTGTTGGCGGCAGAGATGGCGGAAAGTAGCAGTAACAGAGGGAAAGTAGCTGCAACCACTGCCAGCAGTGGGGTGGCAAAAGCTCGTTGTTTGAGAACAGTTCGTGTTCGATTCACTAGAGAGTTCGTGTTCGATTCATTCGTTAAACAAACCAGATGAGCATTGAAGATTTTTTTTTTTTTTCGTTTGGTTTATAAATGAATCAAACTTGAACAGTCATGTATTAGATCGTATTTGAATCGTAATGTTTCAAATATAAAATAATTTACAATAATTATATGTCAAAAATAATCATATTTTAAAAATAATTAGATGCTCTAAAAATTTATAATATTTTTAAAAATTAAATCCTATAAATTATAATAATGATTTATAGTTTTTTTAAGAATTTGGATTTGAAATTTTAAATTTATATTTCATTTTTAACCTGTTTCTAACAGTTTGTGATAATATAGTTGAAGAAATAATTTTTTTTTTTTTGGCAATTTGAGATTTAATAATTAAATTTATTATCATTTTAACGATTCAAACAATACAATCAAATTAAAAAGATTTCAAACAATTTAAACAATTCGAATAATTCAAACAACTCGATTATTTCAAACATTTGGAACCGAACAAGATCAATAACTTCACGAACAATTTCGAACATGAGCCTATTTCAAACACACCTAATTTCAAAAGAATCGAACACGAACACGAACATGAGCTTTGTTCTTATGTGTTCGGTTCATTTACTTTAAACTTTGTGTTAAAATCGACCAAATGGGCTGATTCAAGAAAAAGGGTTAAATTCCAAATACATTACTATTTTACCGTGGATTTGAATTTCTTCCGAACAAATAGGAGGCCGATTTTCAAAATTCATAAATTTGGAAGACAATAAACCCCTAATTAGGCCGATCAAATAGCTAGCGAATATAGAAGCTATGAAAAAAAATGCCTAAAACAATGAATTAAAGTTGAAAATGAGATCAAAATAACAAAGGTTGATGAACCATGAATGGAGTGGGAGTCCTCGGGATCGAGGCTTGAAGACGATCGCGATACAGGGTGTGATTGCTTGGGGCAGAGCAAAGGTGTGGGGGCTCTGAGGAGGATCGCGGCAGAGGAGTACAAATTTATACAAACCCTTGTAATAAAAGTCATGTACTGTGTAATCCTTAAAACAATAAAATTCTCTGTTGTTCTGTGAACGTTGACAATTTGACGAACCACATAAAGCTGTGTGTTATTATTTTGTGATTTTCTCGTTCTATTTTTTTTCGTTTTATTGTCGTCGTTTTTCACAATAATTATCACAATGTAAAGGAGTTGGCTGCGATAGGATAATTCCAAATTATTCTAGGAGCCGTTTAAGCCAAATGATGTTTGTAGTGGCTGTTGCTAGAGCCTGATATTTTGTTTCATAGGAAAACCGAGCTATTGTTGACTGCTTCTTAACTGTCCAAGCAATAGTTGTATTGCCAAGGATGGAACATACATCAGTCTTTGATTTTCAGCTAAACTGATCCCCTGCTAAATCTGCATCAGCATATGCCGATAGTTGAAGATTTCCAGGAATTAAGTTGCAAGCCAAAGTCACTGGTACCTTTTATGTAACGAAGAAGATGTGCAAGGTGAGTGTAGTGAACCAGTGTCAACATATGCATGCGTTGACATAGATGGTTCGCTGTATAGAAAATGTCAAGCCTTTTGACGGTAATATATTGAAGCAAACCTATGAGCTGAAGTTATAGCCGTGGGTTGTGAAAAGGTTGACTGTCTTGAGCAAACCTTACCCGAAACATAGGCCTAAAAGTACTAAAAGTCTTGCATACTTGCGGTGCAAAGAAGTTGCTTAGCATATTATTGTTGAGATAGGAAGTATTATCTTCAGCTTTGTGAATGTCAATGCAGAATATCATTGGGTCTGTCTCATCGAGTCGGTCAGTTTAACTATAAGTTTACCAAAATATGAGCTTTAGAATACTCTTAATTAAAGTTTGAATATTTTTTGCTCAAAAAATATCTCAAGACTCGTGTCATAACTCTAGATTATTGTCGAATGATTAAAATTTATTGATTGTATATAAACAATTTTTCTACTGAATGTGACAAAAATAACCAACTTTTTTAGAGAATTTCAGAAAGATGATTTGGAGTTCAAATAATGATGACATTAACAAACTTCACCATTTTATTAATTTGGTAAGTGACAGGGCATAAAATTAAATGCTTAAATTAGCTATTCTTTAATTTTGCTTACATGTATTTAGTTCTGTTTTATTGCGAATATTTAAATTACTCTCAGTTTTAATTATTTATTTCATTATATTAACAACTTAAATTTTCTATATAAGAAAATTAGGGGCCATTTACAGACATACCGCCCATTTTTTATGTATTTATAAATCTAACACCAAGACTTAATTTTTTATTTTTACATTTACACCATCCAAAATTTGGATATATATATATATAAATATATGAGATAGGTATATTTGACCAAAAATGATTATGGAAAAAGTACATTTAAAGACTAGAAATATAAATTTACTATATATATAATAATCTTAATAAAAAAAATTACTGTTCAAGTTGAAACAAACTCACGGCCAGCACAGTAAATTTCCAAAGATTTTGGGCAAATTTGCTAAACACCCATATGGAGTGATTGGCTTAGCAACATGAGCTCGTGTGGGTCAACCATCCCAATAACTTTAAAGCCCCAGCAAAGGTTATAAACTCACGCTACTGAGTTCGGCATTGCATGTAACTTATCTTAATTAATAAATAGATGTTTTGTTTTAAGGAAATTTGCGACATGGGACTAATCTTGCTCAAATTAAACGTTCGGGCTTTTACATGCATAGCACTCAAAATTTTTCACATAAAAATTTTTATAATTACAAAATTCATTTAAAAAGTAGCACTCGTTATCACATTTGAATAGTAAAATTGTTTTTTTAATCCATAGATAAAGTGTTATGTGTGTAAAAATGAAATTTTGGGTGTGAGGTAGGTGAATCCATAAAAATTTAGTGTTATGCTGGAAGCGGGGGCGATTGACAAACTTTATTTTAAGTAGTGTGCTTCTTTGTTCGAGTTTGCAAGCCTACCACAAATCATTTAGATGCATTTTTCGGTGAGCTGCATTGTCTCTCCCTCCTCCAACCACAAATACCTTCTCCGACAAGCTCCCATAAAAATTGAGTTTTTAGTTCGAGTTTGCAAGCCGGCTGCTACCAGCACGAGCTCTAGCTCACAGTTTGCCAGACAAGCCGAGCTCGAGCACGACTCGACTCATTTGCACTTTTAATAGCCCCAAGTAGAAATTTCACTTTATTTCTAACAAATATACCATGTGTTTAAGCATTGTCATCAAATTTATGGCCAAAACTTTGCATAAGGTCTAAGCAAATGAATAAGGTATTTAAAATGGGCATGGGATGTTGATTTTCATCAATAATTGGAAAAATCCCAAGCTCCAACTCCTAAAGCTCCATGATAAGACATGTGAGCCTCCAAATAACTTTCTTCAAAGTCTGTTCATTTGTGACAGCGAGCTGAAAATTTATACTAAATTAAAGCATAAGATCTCTCCAACAAATATTTAAGTTCGCAGCAAGCAAGCATAAACCTTGATTTTGAAACTATCATGGACCTGGTTTGAATTGATGGCTTGGAACACCTCCGCATGGGCAAATGAATAGATAAACCATACAAGCAAATGCACTTTGTTTTGTTCTAAACAACGAATAAAATGTAGAAATGAAGCTGAAATGTGAAATGAGAGCTTGGTTAAGCTTCACTGAAGCTTCTCTACCATTCTCTTCCAAATGAAATGAAACTATTGCAAGACAAAGTAGCCTAATCACTTCAAGCCCACTTATATCCATTTAATTTCAAATTTTGCACTTCAAAAAATCAAAGATTTTATATTATGTAATGAAATTTATGGTAAAAACATTGCATAAGATTGAAAACTTCTCATGTTATAAAAATAAGTTATATCATCCTCCCAAAAAGTTCACCAAATATCACATAAAAAAGAAAAAAAAAAACCTCTAAACTCCTAAATTTATATTTTCTTAAAATCTCAATATGATATACTCAATTGCAATAAAACTTGTTCAATTCTCCACTCTTCTAAGATAAGTTTAAATTATCCCTCACATAATTATGCTAAAATGACTCTCTAACTATGTCTCTCATCATTCTTTAGTATGCTTGACACAATTGATCACTTAAATTCCTAAAATTAAGATGTTCAAATGATCACAAAGCCCTATAAAGTATTCTATTGCTAACCCTAAGGTGAGGGTAAACTATGACCTCAATTAAATGCTTTATTTTCTCACAATAAATGTAACATGTTTGATATACCTTACTTATACTCACATGTTTGATAACCCGAAGAGTTATGTTTTTTTTTCAAATAAAGTTTAAAAAATAATGGTTATTGAACTATAAAAGTACATACTTGCAAACTTACTTTTTTTTTTTCAAGGGAACCCGGAGGGAATTTTATTCATCTAAAATAATGATTACAAAGTACGGTAGGATGAACCTCACTTCACCCAAAATACAACTCACTGAAAAGAAAACCTAGAGGTTTTCTCCCAAAGGGTACAACACAAGCTAAATGAAACTCCAAAAATATAAACCCAGAAGGAGACAAGCCAATCAGCCAAAGCGCAAGTAGGAAACCTCAAGAACCACAAAGCAACGAAGACGGGTGGAGCAAACTAAAATTGAAACCTGAAAGCCAAAGACCAAAAAAATAATCAAGTGTGAAAAGGAAAAAAGGAAATCAGAACTAGAGATTAAAATATACCAAAAGAGAATAGCATACCTGAGGCTACCGAAGAAGCGTCGACGAGAGAAAGAGAAATACAACTGGAAAGGCCAATTAGACATGCAACGATGCTTTTTTACGAACAAAAGAGAGCAAAAAAAGTACTCCAAGGATATCCCCTGAAGACTCCTGAAACACTAGGACAGTCGAACAACAAAGGGAAAGAAAAACCACCACCGGTGAAGAGAGTAATGCAAATCAGCACAGAATTCACTCTAAAAGCAACCCCAAAAGCCCCCATTAAATACAACCACTAAAAAGCACAACATAACCAATACGACAAAGACCAGCCTAAGCCATAAAAAAAACAATCAATACCTCGTAAAGGCTTCCATAGAATAACTCCAGCAAACCAGAAAACAATAGAAAAAGCCAAATCATACAAATTAAATTAAAAAAAAAGGTAGCCGTTCAAATTGAAGAAGCTCAAGGCTCAGCAAAGTAAATATCTAAAGATTTTAGGCAAATTTGCTAAACACTCATGTGGAGCGTTTGGCTTTGCAACATGAACTCAACTTTGATCAACCATCCCAGCAACCTCTTAGCCCCTGCCTAGGTTATAAACTCAAGCCACTGAGTTCGGCAAAGGATCGATATAATACTAATTAATAAATAGAAGCTCAATTTTAAAAGATTTAACGACATGGGACTATTACTGTTTCAATTAAGATTTAATTCAAGCCAGAAGCATGGCTAATGTTTCTGCTTAACTCTACACTCACTCAAAAAAGCACAATCATTTATGCTTTTTCTTTTTCAAACGGTGAAGCGATTTTGCAAAACCTTCATGAAAATATGATTTAATTATTATATTCTGCAAAATTAATAACATTATCCAACAAAATCCGCTCTTGTTGACACAGTGTCTAAAAATAATTGAATGTGATAAACTTTGGGTGTTCACTTACTTACCGCCCAATTCTTAAGCACTAACATATTAATCATCCAAACTTTAATTTTTACGTACAAGTTTGGTGATTTGTAGATAAAATTTGAAGTTTAAGTGAGTGGTATATCAATACATAAGAATTGGGTGGTAGGTATGTAAATCTCCCAAAATTTTTTCAAAGGAGTATGAACTTTATGAGGATACGACACAACAACAACAATAAAGCCTTAATCCCCACTACGTGAGGTCAGCCACACGAATCCTATTTTCATCTCTCCTAATAAGATCATCAGATGGTCGACGTTTAATGTGATCAAACCATCTAAGATGACTTTCTCTAATTTTGTCTGTCACGGGAGCTACACCAACCCTATCACGAATATGTTCATTTCGCATTTTGTCTCTTAACTGTAAAGCCACTCATCCACCTAATCATTCTCATCTCGGCAACATTTAACTTAGTTTTATGCTTCTCTTTTAAAGGCCAAAATTCAGCGTCATAGAGCTTTGCAGGTATCACCACCATCTTACAAAATTTTCCTTTCAATCTAAGTGGTACTTTTCTATCACACAAAAGGCCCAAAGCATTCCCCCAACTCAACCAACCAACTTGAATTATACTACTAACATCTCCATCCATATCACCATCGCTTCGAACAACAGATCCAAGATATCTAAATTGTTCACACATTTTAATTATTTGAACTTTATCGGGATGAAATGTAAAAAAATTTATTCCGGCAAGATGAGGCCTTGTATATGGCCCTAGAAATGCAAAAGAGCCGAACTAGCATGCGAGCCAGCTCGAGAGCCGAGCTTATCGAGCTAGAAACTCGAGCTCGAGCTTGTCTAGGCTTGGCTAACGAGCTATCTCGATTAGCCTATCACTAATCATTTCCATGCATTTTTCAGGTGAACAATCACCGCACTTAAACTTTCATATTTACACAAAATTTTGTTTGCAATATATGATTCCTCTATATCTTGAATGTATATCCATCACATGATGACAATGCACAAGGGATCTAGGACAAACCTATGATTCAAACAAAAACTCTTTACACGACATGAGAAGAACACCAAAGAGGGGAAGACAGTCCTCTTGGGGAAGGTTTTATATATATATATATATATATATATATATATATATATATATATATATATATATATATATTTAAACACTTCCCCGTGGTAATATCTAAAAGTTATAAATTTAAGTATTATGGTCATTATACAAAATGATGGAAGTTTAATGACGATATTAGCTAGAGTGAAGATGAGATAATTAAAATGAATAGATGCCTTAGGAGGATAAGAGAGTATCATGAAGAATCAAAGGTAAAACTTAACAAAAATTGTAATTGGACCAACTATGTGTTACAAATACAGCCATTTGGCAATAAAGAAGTCAATAAAAGTCAGCTTCCTATAGTAAAGTGACAAAACAGCAGGAAGACAGAATGAACACATTGTAAAATTATGAAATGAGAAATTAAGAAATGATTACATAATAGGAATTATGGGAGTGAAACTTACAAATGACAATGAAAAATAACATGGTTTGAAAATGAAGATTAAAAAGCAAAAGAAAAAAAACACCAATAAAACATATAGATATTACCAATGTTGAAGGATTAATAAGAAAAGTAAAACGAAAAATAAAAAAAATTATAAAAATTGCAAAAATAAGTATACGAGACGGATTAACGTCTTGAATAAAACTTCAAAAATAAAATAAAGATTAAACAATAAAAAAACTAGCCCCAAATAAATAGAAAAATATTGCTGTTGTTGATGATGATGATTTGCACTTCTGTCTATGCGCAGAATGATTGGCTGCAAGCGGAGTAACCAAAAGTAAATAGAAACGAAACATCATGGTAGATTGTGCTTTTCCTGGTACAACAGCTACGAATATCATTACATGGCAAACTATCAACTTATTTATCCTACAACAATTTGGCAAACTATCATTAAAGAATCTTAATTTCCTTTTGACATTCGAAATAAATAATGAATACATTTATGCAGACATGAATTGGTTTCAAGGGGATGTTAAGCATGATCGCTACTATGACTACGATTAGTGACAATTCAAATGAAATGAATAAATGGTTCGAAAATAATGATGACTATTTTCCATACTGCAGGAAAGAACAACAAATATTGCATACAATATTGTGAATAGCAATTGCACCCCAGTTCCAAACCCCTCTGCTCCGGTTTATATCACCATTGGTGATGGTGGGAACATAGAAGGCCTTACCGCCAGGTCTGATCTATGAAAGCTTCTTTCTTTTTATAATTTGTTCAGCATATGTTGTCATACTGCAAAATTTAGTTAGCAACTTCACATATTATAGCAATATTATACATGCATGCATGAATAAATCAAATATTTCTATTGAAAAAAAATTCACACATTTGAAATTTCGAAATGTCTTGTATATTTTATGCTTTTTTGCAAAAATTTCGGTGCTTTCTTATTAAAGAAAAATAGAAGTTACAAAGGGATCGCAGGAGTGATTACAGATGAGTAAAAGAAATTTGCAACGAAAAAATATGAAGAAATAAATACAAATGTATTTTATGGCTTATATATTTTAAGAAAGAACAAATATATTTTCAAATCTAATGTTATCATTCTAACTAAAGTAATTATGATATTTTTTTTATTTTAACCCCTTGAATTGAACCAATACAATTTCTCTTTTGCATCATTAAATGCTCAATTTCACAATTAGTAAGTTTCTCAACTTATTTTAGCATTCAAATGAGAATTTAAATTATATTTCATCATATATAGCTCTTGTTTGAAAGATTATTTTTAATGCTTTTGCTGGAGGGAGAAATTAACTACACATAACTTGGAATGTTCTACTTAAACGACTTGGATATAAAAAAAGTACTAAATGGCTACAAAAAATTTCACTCATTCAACATCGATTAAGAATACCCCTATTTATGAAAATATGATTGCAAGGATATGGCCAAATATTTAAATGTATATATATATAGAGCACCGGTTGGCTCATTGGTTGGCAGAATGTGTAAGTCCCCTGAGGTCCCGAGTTCGAGACTCACCTCGAATAAATGCACATATCTTAAGCTGGGGTGGATTGCATTTATATCTTGTGGTCCATCTTTTTTTTTAATACATATATATATATACAAATGCACATTTTTTACTACAAGATTTCAAATCAAACAAATACATATTATAAATCTCCATTTAACTCCAGCCCCATAAGTCACTAAGCTACAACTACGAAAGTTTCATTAGCAGACCTTACCGATAAATAATGAAAAAATTACTTTTGACTTGCAGCAAGACATAGCCACAACCTAATTACTCAGCACACAGAGAAGCAAGCTTTGGTCATGGCATTTTTGACATACAAAATAGAACACATGCCCACTTTAGCTGGCAAAAAAATGAAGATGCTTATTCGATCGAGGCATATACGATGTGGTTTTACAACAGAGTCTGGAACCGGGTTTAGATTCGGCCAAGTGCATAGAGCTAAATCCAACAATGAAAGAAGATTATCTAAAAGGCTTACTTGCAATTAGTAGAAATGTTTTGCAGTTAATTTTAATCTGCCTGAATAAAGTACAATAAAAAAAAGTTAGATAATACTTGTTTGTTTACATTATTAAATGTGAGGTTTATTGATGATTTTATTGTTGTTACATTCATAAAGCAATTTATTCATACAGGCAGACTTAACAATTCCACAATTATTTATTGCAACACATTATTCCATAATAAAAAGAGTACATAATTTCATTTCATTTTTTCAAAGACAACTATTCCTCACATTTTATCATTTTTATTCAATCTTTACAGCCATGCATGACAAATAAGGACTTGAACCGTTTCAAAAAAGAATAGAGCCACTATTTGGAATTTAAGCTTGATATAAATATCTCAAATCATAAACTTTAACGAAGCTAACATGAACTTCGCTGAAAAACAATAAGGGCGACTCCCTAAGAACTTCGAGAAGCGACCGCCAAAGAAAGAAACCTGCATCCGAGGTTCTTAGCTATACAGATGCCGATGATTCCTCCAACGGGTGCCAAAATCTGTTGTAGAACCACATTGTATCAGCCTCGACCGCATAGCCATTTTCGTTACGATGCCACGAATAATATGCGTGTGTTTTATTCTTCACATCGAATATGGCATGGCCAAAACTAGCCTCCCTGAATGCCGAGTACTTCGGTTGAGGTTCTGTCATACTACAATGACAAAAGTTAAAAACCAACCAAAAGAACTGGCTTTAAATCCTGAAATCTTTTACAGTTTCATGGTTAAGAAATAGTAAATGGCTCGTAAAATAAATAAATTAAATAAACATACTTTTTTGCAAGTCCTTCTTGATTTCCTCCATCACCAATAGTGATGTAAACCGGAGCCGATTGGTCAGGAACAGGATTGCATTGTCCATTCACAATATTATAGGCAATGTTTGAAATTCTTTCCTGAGGATAGAGTAAGAATGTTAGCTTAACATATTTAAGGGAAAAGAAAATGTTATGAGTAAATTTCTAAAAGTCTCCTGACTAATTACATGCAGTAATTTTAGTCTCAAAGTCTATAAAAGCATCAAATTAATCTCCGGATCCTTTTAATATGGGCTAAAATAGTTTCAAAAGGGACTACTTCGGTACTATTTCAGCACCTATTAAAAGAATCCAGGGGCTAATTTAACACTTCTATAGATTCTTGGACTAAAATGACCCAAAAAAAAAAAATTCAGGAGAGCATTTTTAAGCTTTTCTCAAAATGTGATATAACAAGTTTAATTTAAAACTTCCAGAATAAATAAATAGACCGAAAGAAAAATAACAAAAATTGGCACTTACGCTGCGTTCATATGCATGAACATGGCCGGCAAATACTACATCAACTTTATACTCTACAAACCATGGCTCGTAGATAACTCGCATTGTTTCGCCCTCCATGTAGTGGTAATTATAACTATTGTACCACGGAGAATGCATGAGAACGATTAACCAAGGGGTCTCAGCTCTATTTACTTTCGGTAGCTCGGCCTCGAGCCACTTGTACTGAGGAGTGTATTTCCCTATACAAATAATGATAAATATTTAATATTTATATGAAGAAATAAGGTTCTTGACAAATTCTAAACATTGAGCATCAACTAGAACTCATTGTTCCAGACATATCTATGAACCACAATTCCTTCAAAAACCAAAATAAATTCAAAATCATCAACTGTATAAATAGAGGGAAAAAAAAACTAAATTTATTCATGAAGCTCATCGTTACACCAAAAATATAATGAAACAAGAGGGGCCATATACCATACGCTGAATATGAAGCTAAGACGATAATGTATGCGGAGGCTCGCTTGATGGAGTACCAGAATGGAGCTGTGCTGCCCGAAGCTTTGTATGGAACGTGATAACGATTTTTGTAGGGCTTGAAAGGCACACTTTCGCCCTGCAAGAGATTACAGATATCTCAATCACTATCTTTAGAAACATTAAACATGAAGACCGAAACTTTTACTAGGCAAATAACTATAGACGTGGTGATGGCAATTTCAACAGATGGACTAAATATATAATCAATCCATGCACAAACAAAGTGACAGCAAAGCTTTTTGAAAGAAAACTTGTGCAAATAAATAAAGCATGGTAAGCACTCATTTTAACAAAAGAACACAATAGCATGAAAGAATGACCAAAAACACTCACAATGTCCGGTTCAAAGTCGATCTCATGATTCCCTGCAGTCCAAATCCAAGGCTGATATGCAGTACTTCTCTCAGTAAATCTTCCCCAAGTGTCCCATCTAACATTGTCATGATACAAGTAGTTATCAGCATAAGAGAGATCACCCACATACAACACAGTCTGACCCTTCAATGGGTTTGACTCATAATGAGCAAGGGTGCGATTTGAATCAAAACTCTGTCCAAGGTCACCTGCAAATAATAAATTAGAATGTTAAAATGCATATCTGGCAAAACTAGTAAAGAAATATAGATGAGTGACTATATTAGAGCGATGACTAAAGCAACATTTATCAAATATGAGCTAGTTGAAATAGACTTGCATGATTTTATCATGTATAACACAAGGTAGAAATCACGCCATGTAAGCAAGAAAATAAAATAAAATTCTAAGTATAAATAAGAAAAAAAAAGGAACAACTTAAGGTAACGTGAATATAAATTGTTCAAAATAATTAACAAATAATAGATTTAACAATTCTTGGAGCACTCAAAAAGAATGAATAAAGAAGAGGATTGATAAAGTCAACCTCAATAGGATAAGATAACATTAATGATGTAATCGTTGATGATGATGGTGATGATAAGTTGAAGGGGAATTAGAGATATGTAACAAAAGTGCAAATGTTAAGGAATAAATAAGGCAAGGAAAATAAAATGTCACCTATAAGGCCAAATGTGTAAGGAACATCAGGGCCTACTTTTGGAGGTGTTGTGAACCAAAACCTCCTTAGTGTCTGTCCAACCCCAACTGCATAGTAATACTTTGTATCATACTGAAGTAAACAGCAAATATATAAAAATCAGATATTGGAATTACAAACATCAAACCAAAGCACAAGAAAGAATGATGTGCCAAAATTGATCTAATTAATCAATTTGGCAAATGTTGAGTAAGGTTTTGTAAATTGTAATCACAAAACCTTTAAATTTCTGATAGTGCAATGATGAATGTATCCTGATGTGTAGTTGTAGTATCTGTATCTCCGCACACTGCCCTCAGCTGAAAAAGCCAAGTGGTTTTCGGATGTCCCGTAAAGAACAAGGCTTGAACCAGGCTCATCAGTAGTCACCCATGATACTATTATCGCAGACCCATCATGACCACCTTGAGTAATATGGACCTTCAAAAATCAACCAAGCTTCATAACTTAATGGACAAAGAAAATGAGACAGAATTACTCATAAACTTTGTTTTTTATATTTATACCGCCCAAATCTTTCATATTAGATAAAAATACTACTATTTTGACTTTTAATTAGTAAAATACACTTTTTTCATGCATATGTAAGGTGGAATACAGGTAAAAATTAAAGTTTAGGCATTAGATATGTAAAAACATAAGAATTGAGTGATATATATGTAAATCTTCCTAATAAATAATGTAACATTCATGCATGCAAGGCACGCCCAAAAGATATTTATATCAATCATAGAGAGAAAGGAAGATAGCCACAAAAAAGAAATCAATGAAATTTGATGTCTCAACACAAAAAATAATATTAATAATAATGGAAAAAACTCCAATGCTCATAGCTAAGACAAACTAGCAGCTAAATTGAGAAATTAACTATAGTTTTTTTCAGAAAGAATTGGACATTAGGGACAGAATTACAGGAAATTCATTATTACCATTCAGTTTATATTGCAATCCGTATTCTTCAAAAGAAATAAAAAACATGTTCTCAATGTGAAAGCAAATGGTGATAAGGAATTATGTATAGGAATTTATAATTTATTTGGTCATTTGTTCATAAATATCAATAAAATTCTTCAAACAGCCAACAAGTGAGAAAAGTTATAAGAAACCAAAAGCAAACAAATAGAGCCCACGGCGCTCATGATACAACAAAACAATTGGCAAAACCCCCAAATGCTCCAAAATAAAAAACTATGTTGTGGGTGAGTGAGAGTGAGAGAGAGAGAGAGAGAGAGAGAGACAGGGGGAGTGAGAGGGAGAGAGAGTGGGAGAAACTAAATCCATTCTCAAAATAGCAGTAAGTTAAGCATAAACAAAACGAACAAATCAAAAACATAGCAAGCACGACATGATCGACCATAAAAAAAAATGAAAAGGGCAAAACAACCCAAGATCTCCAAAATAAAATTCTACATGGATAAAACAGCCAAAAAAAAACAATCTTTTTCGAAACCTGGTAGAAAGAAAAAGAAGACAAGCAGGAAAACCTGCTGCGGAGCATTATATCCCGGAGGAACACGAAAGACATCACTATCAAGCGGCATATCCACAGCTTTCTCATCCTTCCGGACGAAAGCGCTCGTCTTTCCTCCATCACAGAGTCCGACGAGTGCAGCGAACGCCACCAACAATGGCGCCGCCGCCACCACCACCGGCGAAGTACTCCAATAACGCTTCATTTGGCGCGCGGCAGCCACAAGTCCAACGAGGGTTTGGGTTGCAGAAGAGTGTTTAAATATGGAAGGGGAGGAGAATATTCAGTAAAAGGTGCCGCACATCGCTATAAGTGGCGGGGAAGATGAGGATACCAATTTTTTTGTTGACTGGGCTACTGATTTTCCAATGAATGAGAGAATTCCGCATAGGAATCCGTGGCCCATAATAGAGAAGTTAGGAAAGAAGATTAGCGCCACGTAATTCAAAATTTAGGGTTGTGTCAATTTACAGATTTCATTGTAAGGGGATTTATGAAATTTTAAATTTAATGTCCAATTTTTATTTCCATCCAACTCTAAATTTATTCTTGTAGCCAAACGCCCCCTTAACTAAAGGAAAACTATTACATCAGAATTTTAAACGAAGAGCTACGTTTGGATTACAATAGTTAGAAATATTTCATCGTGTTATAAAAATATTTCATCCGTGTTATTTGTAAAAAAATAAAGTATTATTCGAGTATTATATGATGTTATTCGATTCGGCATATTCCCCGTGTTATTTCAGTTTCCACTATGCTATTGAAATAGCACAGCCCCAAGTAACGCGCGGGAATATTCCAATAACACCGCAAAATAATCGAATAACAATTCATTTTTTTACAAATAACGCAGATGAATATTTATGTAACATAATGGGATATTCCTAACTATTACAATCCGAACGTAACTCTACGTTTGGAGCGTTAATGTAATATTTTTCCCTTGACTAAAACATGTTTGGCTGCAATCTGAATTTACGTTAAATATGATTTATCAAATCTAATAAATTTGATTTCAGTACAACGAAATAAACTTTCGAGCAACGACGTGAAGAAATTCTTAAATCTACCTCATGATTGATTTTCTAAATCAGAAATGAGATAAAATGCCGGAAGAAAAGACAAAATGAGAAAAATTTTTATTTATGGATCATTAAATTTATTTATTTATTTATTTATTTATTTATTTATTTTGTTGGATTTATGCTAAATCTATGACTAAATCCTCTTTAAATAATGCTATCGAACGCCACCTAAGAACTAGATCAATTTTGTCTATGATAAAATGTAATTTTTTAGGAAGATTTGCATACATACGACTCAAATTCATAAGTATTTAAGTATATAATGTGTATATTTCATCTTTTAAGTATATGTTAGTTTATATGTGTATGCAAATATGTATTTTACGTTTTAAAAGTTAGAATAGTGATATTTATTACAAATTTTGGGTGCTTTAAATCAAAAAAGAAAACTTTATGTATTCGATATGTAAATATATGAGATTAGTTAGTATGTATGTAATTATGTTAGGTAATTATCTCTTAAGTACTATCTAAATGAATTTTATTTTTTGTTATAAGATGTATAAATACATTGAAATTATATGGGGGAGACATAAATCTTCCCTATTTCCAAATAGAATATGATTTAAGAAATATTTGTACAAAAAATAGATGACATAAAAACTTATAGCATATAATTTCCGTATAATGATTTTTTAAATGAAATAACTTTCATAAATCGATCATATAAAATACAAAATAGCGAGCAACTTACGTATAATTATTCGTCCAAACAAATATCAGTTGATCATAATTATCTGATTATCATTGTATAGTATTTATCGATCAAGAGTTACATGTCCTCGCTTGATCATCGTCATTTGCGAACATAATATATAGTATTTGTTATTCTAAAATTTTAAGTGTTATATGTATAAATAAAAAAGTTTAGGTTTAAAGGAACCATGGCTTTCACCTTTTTTTTTTCTTTTCTTTGAAAACATCGGAACAAAAGAATTTTAAGAAATTATAATTTTTTTGAAACAATCTGCCACGTGTCAGTCATCCATCCCATCATCTCACTCTCATTATTCGAGATTTAATCCGAGCCGTGCATTGTAATAAACAAAATAATAATAATAATACATCCTCTGTAACATCTTTATAACCTATCAATAACCCTCAATACCCTCTGAATAACCTCCAACGTACGTAGCCCTGCATACGTCTTACTACGCAATTTTTTCTCCGTCTTTCTCACTGTGGACAATTATTTTCCGCATATATCAATTTTTTATTAATGAAATTCCGAAGCACATATAGCGTGAAAATGATGATCCTGCGATGCAAGCCTAATGAATTATATTTTCAACCTTTCACATTTTAGTTTAGATATATAATTTAATATATATTTTAGATGAAATTAGAAGTCATTTCAAATTTTCCATATTTNATTTATCGATCAAGAGTTACATGTCCTCGCTTGATCATCGTCATTTGCGAACATAATATATAGTATTTGTTATTCTAAAATTTTAAGTGTTATATAAGAATTTTAAGAAAATTATAATTTTTTTTGAAATAGTCTGCCACGTGTCAGGCATCCATCCCATCATCTCACTCTCATTATTCGAGATTTAATCCGAGCCGTGCATTGTAATAAACAAAAATAATAATAATGATACTTCCTCTGTAATATCTCTATTACCTACCAATAACTCTTTATACCATTTGAATAACCTCCAATGTACGTAGCCCTGCATACGTCTTACGTACGCAATTTTTTCTCCGTTTTTCTCACTGTGGACAATTATTTTCCGCATATATCAATTTTTTATTAATGAAATTCCGAAGCACATATAGCGTGAAAATGATGATCCTGCGATGCAAGCCTAATGAATTATATTTTCAACCTTTCACATTTTAGTTTAGATATATAATTTAATATATATTTTAGATGAAATTAGAAGTCATTTCAAATTTTCCATATTTTTTCGGTTTCCCCTCCAACTCCCCGCCGCCAACCACTCACCTGCATTGAATTTTAGATGAATTTGCATGAAACCAAACAAGCATAATAATAATCTCATTCCAAATACATCAAAAATTTCTAAATAAAATTTATATACACATCTCTAAGGGTGTAAACGAACCGAACACGAACAAATAGAGCTTGTGTTCGTGTCGATTCGTTTAAAATTTAGTTTGAGAAATAAGCTCGTGTTCGAAATTGTTCTTGAAATCACTGTTCGTGTTTGTTTTTTAACAAACTCGTCGAACACGAGCTGTTCGTGAACGACGAGCCAGTTTGACATCCCTAATAGTAATATATATAAATAATATATTATATTAATTATATAACTTATATTATATAAATATTTAATATCTATATTAGCATATTACTAATAAGGTATATTAAAATGATATTATTATTAATTTATTATATATTATAATTTATAAAATTAATTTTTTAAAATATCATAAATTTTTTATATATAATTATTTTACATTATTTTATATTTCGAACAATGACGATTCGAACATGAATGAACGAATCACTGCTCGAGTTTGATTCGTTTAACTAATCAAACGAAAAAAATTTATTCACATTCATCTCATTTACTTATCGAACGAATCGAGCACGAACTCATTACCGAACCGAACATGAACTGTTCGCGAACAACGAGCTTTTTCGACAGCCCTACAAATCACACAATTCCTATGCATTTACACATCTAACACCCAAACTTCAATTTTTACTCATACGTACAATCCATGCAGGAAATTTTTTTATTATTTTCTAACAGCTAAAATGATGATATTTCAAATGTAATATGAAACATTTGATTGATATAAATGAAGAAAAAATAAAGAAAACTTAGATATGCAAGTACATAGGAATTAGACCGTACGAATGAAATGTCCTAAATTTCAATGCATATGGCAATTTTACATACATAGCACACTATCCTCCGCTATTTACAAATATCTAACACCAAAAACTTGACATTTACATTTATAACACCTGATGTCATAAACTTAAGCATGAAAAACTGTANTGGGGAAGGTTATATATATATATATATATATGTATGTATATATATATATATATATATATATATATATATATATATATATACATTCATTTAAACACTTCCCTGTGGTAATATCTAAAAGTTATAAATTTAAGTATTATGGTCATTATACAAAATGATGGAAGTTTAATGACGATATTAGCTAGAGTGAAGATGAGATAATTAAAATGAATAGATGCCTTAGGAGGATAAGAGAGTATCATGAAGAATCAAAGGTAAAACTTAACAAAAATTGTAATTGGACCAACTATGTGTTACAAATACAGCCATTTGGCAATAAAGAAGTCAATAAAAGTCAGCTTCCTATAGTAAAGTGACAAAACAGCAGGAAGACAGAATGAACACATTGTAAAATTATGAAATGAGAAATTAAGAAATGATTACATAATAGGAATTATGGGAGTGAAACTTACAAATGACAATGAAAAATAACATGGTTTGAAAATGAAGATTAAAAAGCAAAAGAAAAAAAAAACACCAATAAAACATATAGATATTACCAATGTTGCAGGATTAATAAGAAAAGTAAAAAAAAAAAAAGCCAAAAAAAATAAAATAAAAAGATTGCAAAAATAAGTACACGAGACGGATTAACGTCTTGAATAAAACTTCAAAAATAAAATGAAGATTAAACAATAAAAAAACTAGCCCCAAATAAATAGAAAAATATTGCTGTTGTTGATGATGATGATTTGCACTTCTGTCTATGCGCAGAATGATTGGCTGCAAGCGGAGTAACCAAAAGTAAATAGAAACGAAACATCATGGTAGATTGTGCTTTTCCTGGTACAACAGCTACGAATATCATTACATGGCAAACTACCAACTTATTTATCCTACAACAATTTGGCAAACTATCATTAAAGAATCTTAATTTCCTTTTGACATTCAAAATAAATAATGAATACATTTATGCAGACATGAATTGGTTTCAAGGGGATGTTAAGCATGATTGCTACTATGACTATGATTAGTGACAATTCAAATGAAATGAATAAATGGTTCGAAAATAATGATGACTATTTTCCATACTGCAGGAAAGAACAACAAATATTGCATACAATATTGTGAATAGCAATTGCACCCCAGTTCCAAACCCCTCTGCTCCGGTTTATATCACCATTGGTGATGGTGGGAACATAGAAGGCCTTACCGCCAGGTCTGATCTATGAAAGCTTCTTTCTTTTTAAAATTTGTTCAGCATATGTTGTCATACTGCAAAATTTAGTTAGCAACTTCACATATTATAGCAATATTATACATGCATGCATGAATAAATCAAATATTTCTATTGAAAAAAAAGTCACACATTTGAAATTTCGAAATGACTTGTATATTTTAAGCTTTTTTGCAAAAATTTCGGTGCTTTCTTATTAAAGAAAAATAGAAGTTACAAAGGGATCGCAGGAGTGATTACAGATGAATAAAAGAAATTTGCAACGAAAAAATATGAAGAAATAAATACAAATGTATTTTATGGCTTATATATTTTAAGAAAAAACAAATATATTTTCAAATCTAATGTTATCATTCTAACTAAAGTAATTATGATATTTTTTTTATTTTAACCCCTTGAATTGAACCAATACAATTTCTTTTTTGCATCATTAAATGCTCAATTTCACAATTAGTAATTTTCTCAACTTATTTTAGCATTCAAATGAGAATTTAAATTATATTTCATCATATATAGCTCTTGTTTGAAAGATTATTTTTAATGCTTTTGCTGGAGGGAGAAGTTAACTACACATAACTTGGAATGTTCTACTTAAACGACTTGGATATAAAAAAAGTACTAAATGGCTACAAAAAATTTCACTCATTCAACATCGATTAAGAATACCCCTATTTATGAAAATATGATTACAAGGATATGGCCAAATATTTAAATGTATATATATATAGAGCACCGGTTGGCTCATTGGTTGGCAGAATGTGTAAGTCCCCTGAGGTCCCGAGTTCGAGACTCACCTCGAATAAATGCACATATCTTAAGCTGGGGTGGATTGCATTTATATCTTGTGGTCCATCTTTTTTTTTAATACATATATATATATACAAATGCACATTTTTTACTACAAGATTTCAAATCAAACAAATACATATTATAAATCTCCATTTAACTCCAGCCCCATAAGTCACTAAGCTACAACTACGAAAGTTTCATTAGCAGACCTTACCGATAAATAATGAAAAAATTACTTTTGACTTGCAGCAAGACATAGCCGCAACCTAATTACTCAGCACACAGAGAAGCAAGCTTTGGTCATGGCATTTTTGACATACAAAATAGAACACATGCCCACTTTAGCTGGCAAAAAAATGAAGATGCTTATTCGATCGAGGCATATACGATGTGGTTTTACAACAGAGTCTGGAACCGGGTTTAGATTCGGCCAAGTGCATAGAGCTAAATCCAACAATGAAAGAAGATTATCTGAAAGGCTTACTTGCAATTAGTAGAAATGTTTTGCAGTTAATTTTAATCTGCCTGAATAAAGTACAATAAAAAAAAGTTAGATAATACTTGTTTGTTTACATTATTAAATGTGAGGTTTATTGATGATTTTATTGTTGTTACATTCATAAAGCAATTTATTCATACAGGCAGACTTAACAATTCCACAATTATTTATTGCAACACATTACTCCATAATAAAAAGAGTACATAATTTCATTTCATTTTTTCAAAGACAACTATTCCTCACATTTTATCATTTTTATTCAATCTTTACAGCCATGCATGACAAATAAGGACTTGAACCGTTTCGAAAAAGAATAGAGCCACTATTTGGAATTTAAGCTTGATATAAATATCTCAAATCATAAACTTTAACGAAGCTAACATGAACTTCGCTGAAAAACAATAAGGGCGACTCCCTAAGAACTTCGAGAAGCGACCGCCAAAGAAAGAAACCTGCATCCGAGGTTCTTAGTTATACAGATGCCGATGATTCCTCCAACGGGTGCCAAAATCTGTTGTAGAACCACATTGTATCAGCCTCGACCGCATAGCCATTTTCATTACGATGCCACGAATAATATGCGTGTGTTTTATTCTTCACATCGAATATGGCATGGCCAAAACTAGCCTCCCTGAATGCCGAGTACTTCGGTTGAGGTTCTGTCATACTACAATGACAAAAGTTAAAAACCAACCAAAAGAACTGGCTTTAAATCCTGAAATCTTTTACAGTTTCATGGTTAAGAAATAGTAAATGGCTCGTAAAATAAATAAATTAAATAAACATACTTATTTGCAAGTCCTTCTTGATTTCCTCCATCACCAATAGTGATGTAAACCGGAGCCGATTGGTCAGGAACAGGATTGCATTGTCCATTCACAATATTATAGGCAATGTTTGAAATTCTTTCCTGAGAATAGAGTAAGAATGTTAGCTTAACATATTTAAGGGAAACGAAAATGTTATGAGTAACTTTCTAAAAGTCTCCTGACTAATTACATGCAGTAATTTTAGTCTCAAAGTCTATAAAAGCATCAAATTAATCTCCGGATCCTTTTAATATGGGCTAAAATAGTTTCAAAAGGGACTACTTCGGTACTATTTCAGCACCTATTAAAAGAATCCAGGGGCTAATTTAACACTTCTATAGATTCTTGGACTAAAATGACCCAAAAAAAAAAAATTCAGGAGAGCATTTTTAAGCTTTTCTCAAAATGTGATATAACAAGTTTAATTTAAAACTTCCAGAATAAATAAATAGACCGAAAGAAAAATAACAAAAATTGGCACTTACGCTGCGCTCATATGCATGAACATGGCCGGCAAATACTACATCAACTTTATACTCTACAAACCATGGCTCGTAGATAACTCGCATTGTTTCGCCCTCCATGTAGTGGTAATTATAACTATTGTACCACGGAGAATGCATGAGAACGATTAACCAAGGGGTCTCAGCTCTATTTACTTTCGGTAGCTCGGCCTCGAGCCACTTGTACTGAGGAGTGTATTTCCCTATACAAATAATGATAAATATTTAATATTTATATGAAGAAATAAGGTTCTTGACAAATTCTAAACATTGAGCATCAACTAGAACTCATTGTTCCAGACATATCTATGAACCACAATTCCTTCAAAAACCAAAATAAATTCAAAATCATCAACTGTATAAATAGAGGGAAAAAAAAAAACTAAATTTATTCATGAAGCTCATCGTTACACCAAAAATATAATGAAACAAGAGGGGCCATATACCATACGCTGAATATGAAGCTAAGACGATAATGTATGCGGAGGCTCGCTTGATGGAGTACCAGAATGGAGCTGTGCTGCCCGAAGCTTTGTATGGAACGTGATAACGATTTTTGTAGGGCTTGAAAGGCACACTTTCGCCCTGCAAGAGATTACAGATATCTCAATCACTATCTTTAGAAACATTAAACATGAAGAACGAAACTTTTACTAGGCAAATAACTATAGACGTGGTGATGGCAATTTCAACAGATGGACTAAATATATAATCAATCCATGCACAAACAAAGTGACAGCAAAGCTTTTTGAAAGAAAACTTGTGCAAATAAATAAAGCATGGTAAGCACTCATTTTAACAAAAGAACACAATAGCATGAAAGAATGACCAAAAACACTCACAATGTCCGGTTCAAAGTCGATCTCATGATTCCCTGCAGTCCAAATCCAAGGCTGATATGCAGTACTTCTCTCAGTAAATCTTCCCCAAGTGTCCCATCTAACATTGTCATGATACAAGTAGTTATCAGCATAAGAGAGATCACCCACATACAACACAGTCTGACCCTTCAATGGGTTTGACTCATAATGAGCAAGGGTGCGATTTGAATCAAAACTCTGTCCAAGGTCACCTGCAAATAATAAATTAGAATGTTAAAATGCATATCTGGCAAAACTAGTAAAGAAATATAGATGAGTGACTATATTAGAGCGATGACTAAAGCAACATTTATCAAATATGAGCTAGTTGAAATAGACTTGCATGATTTTATCATGTATAACACAAGGTAGAAATCACGCCATGTAAGCAAGAAAATAAAATAAAATTCTAAGTATAAATAAGAAAAAAAAAGGAACAACTTAAGGTAACGTGAATATAAATTGTTCAAAATAATTAACAAATAATAGATTTAACAATTCTTGGAGCACTCAAAAAGAATGAATAAAGAAGAGGATTGATAAAGTCAACCTCAATAGGATAAGATAACATTAATGATGTAATCGTTGATGATGATGGTGATGATAAGTTGAAGGGGAATTAGAGATATGTAACAAAAGTGCAAATGTTAAGGAATAAATAAGGCAAGGAAAATAAAATGTCACCTATAAGGCCAAATGTGTAAGGAACATCAGGGCCTACTTTTGGAGGTGTTGTGAACCAAAACCTCCTTAGTGTTTGTCCAACCCCAACTGCATAGTAATACTTTGTATCATACTGAAGTAAACAGCAAATATATAAAAATCAGATATTGGAATTACAAACATCAAACCAAAGCACAAGAAAGAATGATGTGCCAAAATTGATCTAATTAATCAATTTGGCAAATGTTGAGTAAGGTTTTGTAAATTGTAATCACAAAACCTTTAAATTTCTGATAGTGCAATGATGAATGTATCCTGATGTGTAGTTGTAGTATCTGTATCTCCGCACACTGCCCTCAGCTGAAAAAGCCAAGTGGTTTTCGGATGTCCCGTAAAGAACAAGGCTTGAACCAGGCTCATCAGTAGTCACCCATGATACTATTATCGCCGACCCATCATGACCACCTTGAGTAATATGGACCTTCAAAAATCAACCAAGCTTCATAACTTAATGGACAAAGAAAATGAGACAGAATTACTCATAAACTTTGTTTTTTATATTTATACCGCCCAAATCTTTCATATCACATAAAAATACTACTATTTTGACTTTTAATTAGTAAAATACACTTTTTTCATGCATATGTAAGGTGGAATACAGGTAAAAATTAAAGTTTAGGCATTAGATATGTAAAAACATAAGAATTGAGTGATATATATGTAAATCTTCCTAATAAATAATGTAACATTCATGCATGCAAGGCACGCCCAAAAGATATTTATATCAATCATAGAGAGAAAGGAAGATAGCCACAAAAAAGAAATCAATGAAATTTGATGTCTCAACACAAAAAATAATATTAATAATAATGGAAAAAACTCCAATGCTCATAGCTAAGACAAACTAGCAGCTAAATTGAGAAATTAACTATAGTTTTTTTCAGAAAGAATTGGACATTAGGGACAGAATTACAGGAAATTCATTATTACCATTCAGTTTATATTGCAATCCGTATTCTTCAAAAGAAATAAAAAACATGTTCTCAATGTGAAAGCAAATGGTGATAAGGAATTATGTATAGGAATTTATAATTTATTTGGTCATTTGTTCATAAATATCAATAAAATTCTTCAAACAGCCAACAAGTGAGAAAAGTTATAAGAAACCAAAAGCAAACAAATAGAGCCCACGGCGCTCATGATACAACAAAACAATTGGCAAAACCCCCAAATGCTCCAAAATAAAAAACTATGTTGTGGGTGAGTGAGAGTGAGAGAGAGAGAGAGAGAGAGAGAGACAGGGGGAGTGAGAGGGAGAGAGAGTGGGAGAAACTAAATCCATTCTCAAAATAGCAGTAAGTTAAGCATAAACAAAACGAACAAATCAAAAACATAGCAAGCACGACATGATCGACCATAAAAAAAAATGAAAAGGGCAAAACAACCCAAGATCTCCAAAATAAAATTCTACATGGATAAAACAGCCAAAAAAAAACAATCTTTTTCGAAACCTGGTAGAAAGAAAAAGAAGACAAGCAGGAAAACCTGCTGCGGAGCATTATATCCCGGAGGAACACGAAAGACATCACTATCAAGCGGCATATCCACAGCTTTCTCATCCTTCCGGACGAAAGCGCTCGTCTTTCCTCCATCACAGAGTCCGACGAGTGCAGCGAACGCCACCAACAATGGCGCCGCCGCCACCACCACCGGCGAAGTACTCCAATAACGCTTCATTTGGCGCGCGGCAGCCACAAGTCCAACGAGGGTTTGGGTTGCAGAAGAGTGTTTAAATATGGAAGGGGAGGAGAATATTCAGTAAAAGGTGCCGCACATCGCTATAAGTGGCGGGGAAGATGAGGATACCAATTTTTTTGTTGACTGGGCTACTGATTTTCCAATGAATGAGAGAATTCCGCATAGGAATCCGTGGCCCATAATAGAGAAGTTAGGAAAGAAGATTAGCGCCACGTAATTCAAAATTTAGGGTTGTGTCAATTTACAGATTTCATTGTAAGGGGATTTATGAAATTTTAAATTTAATGTCCAATTTTTATTTCCATCCAACTCTAAATTTATTCTTGTAGCCAAACGCCCCCTTAACTAAAGGAAAACTATTACATCAGAATTTTAAACGAAGAGCTACGTTTGGATTACAATAGTTAGAAATATTTCATCGTGTTATAAAAATATTTCATCCGTGTTATTTGTAAAAAAATAAAGTATTATTCGAGTATTATATGATGTTATTCGATTCGGCATATTCCCCGTGTTATTTCAGTTTCCACTATGCTATTGAAATAGCACAGCCCCAAGTAACGCGCGGGAATATTCCAATAACACCGCAAAATAATCGAATAACAATTCATTTTTTTACAAATAACGCAGATGAATATTTATGTAACATAATGGGATATTCCTAACTATTACAATCCGAACGTAACTCTACGTTTGGAGCGTTAATGTAATATTTTTCCCTTGACTAAAACATGTTTGGCTGCAATCTGAATTTACGTTAAATATGATTTATCAAATCTAATAAATTTGATTTCAGTACAACGAAATAAACTTTCGAGCAACGACGTGAAGAAATTCTTAAATCTACCTCATGATTGATTTTCTAAATCAGAAATGAGATAAAATGCCGGAAGAAAAGACAAAATGAGAAAAATTTTTATTTATGGATCATTAAATTTATTTATTTATTTATTTATTTATTTATTTATTTTGTTGGATTTATGCTAAATCTATGACTAAATCCTCTTTAAATAATGCTATCGAACGCCACCTAAGAACTAGATCAATTTTGTCTATGATAAAATGTAATTTTTTAGGAAGATTTACATAAATACGACTCAAATTCATAAGTATTTAAGTATATAATGTGTATATTTCATCTTTTAAGTATATGTTAGTTTACATATATATGCAAATATGTATTCTACGTTTTAAAAGTTAGAATAGTGATATTTATTACAAATTTTGGGTGCTTTAAATCAAAAAAGAAAACTTTATGTATTAGATATGTAAATATATAAGATTAGTTAGTATGTATGTAATTATGTTAGGTAATTATCTCTTAAGTATTATCTAAATGAATTTTATTTTTTATTATAGGATGTATAAATACATTGAAATTATATGGGGGAGACATAAATCTTCCCTATTTCCAAATAGAATATGATTTAAGAAATATTTGTACAAAAAATAGATGACATAAAAACTTATAGCATATAATTTCCGTATAATGATTTTTTAAATGAAATAACTTTCATAAATCGATCATATAAAATACAAAATAGCGAGCAACTTACGTATAATTATTCGTCCAAACAAATATCAGTTGATCATAATTATCTGATTATCATTGTATAGTATTTATCGATCAAGAGTTACATGTCCTCGCTTGATCATCGTCATTTGCGAACATAATATATAGTATTTGTTATTCTAAAATTTTAAGTGTTATATGTATAAATAAAAAAGTTTAGGTTTAAAGGAACCATGGCTTTCACCTTTTTTTTTTCTTTTCTTTGAAAACATCGGAACAAAAGAATTTTAAGAAATTATAATTTTTTTGAAACAATCTGCCACGTGTCAGTCATCCATCCCATCATCTCACTCTCATTATTCGAGATTTAATCCGAGCCGTGCATTGTAATAAACAAAATAATAATAATAATACATCCTCTGTAACATCTTTATAACCTATCAATAACCCTCAATACCCTCTGAATAACCTCCAACGTACGTAGCCCTGCATACGTCTTACTACGCAATTTTTTCTCCGTCTTTCTCACTGTGGACAATTATTTTCCGCATATATCAATTTTTTATTAATGAAATTCCGAAGCACATATAGCGTGAAAATGATGATCCTGCGATGCAAGCCTAATGAATTATATTTTCAACCTTTCACATTTTAGTTTAGATATATAACTTAATATAAATTTTAGATGAAATTAGAAGTCATTTCAAATTTTCCATATTTATTCAGCTTTCCCCTCCAACTCGCCGCCGTCATCAACTCGCCTGCATTGAATTTAGGGTTTGTTTGGGGCAGCTACAGCTTCTCAGTTTTTCAGCTGCAGCTGCGCTGTCCCAAGAAACTGCTGCAGGGAAGCTGATTGTCTGATTGTTGCAGGTATGTGAAAATAGCTGTGGGTCAGCTGTTTCTAAAAAAATTTACTATTTTGCCCATATTTAACAAAACTGTTTAAAACAAAACTGTGACAGTCACATATTTGATGTTTCATAAGCAGAAATTCATTTCAAAACATAAGAAAAGTTCAGATACATAATTTACTTTATTGTCATTATAAGTAAAATAATCATTCTAACTCATTCTCATTATATATAGATGTATTATTTTATTATTAAATTTTATAAAATACAAAAGAAAGTGACTTACAAGCCTCACAAGTTAAACTCACTTCTCCCATGTATGCAGTTGGTTTAAAAAAAAAAGATCAGAACAATTTCAGTGGCTTTTAGCGATTCAAATACTTGTCATTGTTCCAATTACTTCCAAACACTTATTTTAACCCAAATCAGTCCTAAATAAACAAATTTCAAGAATATTACATATTGATTCCTAATATGCACCCAACGATTAGAGAATTGAATTTTACAACAACATAGCTCCCAAGCAAAACCTAAACTTTCAATAAAAGAAAAGATTCAGCAGGATAAAAATGGACGGGGGCAAATTTAAAGGGAAACACTCACCTTACTAAGGTAAAAAAGGGAGCAGTCGGCAATGTTTAGCTGGAAGAAAGTCGGTCTGGCAACCCTAGATACAGACGGAAGGCAAGTAGCCGTTGGGATTACCGTTGTCATTGCAACGACAGGGATTAAGGTTTTTATCGTTCTTCCTAGAGAGCTCGTGGTAGGCTAGAGTAGAACGGAAATGATGAACGGCTGCTTCGAACGCCGCAGGGAGGGAGGATGGCGTGGAAGGGAGGACAGGGAAGGAGTTGTGCGATGGAATCGACCGCGGCAGTGGAGCGATAGGGAGGGAGGAACGTGAGAGCTTCGACGTCCAACAGAGGGATTTTGGTTAGGGGAGAAGCAAGGAGGGTATCATGCGTAATAATCCATCGTCGACCGTGGGCCGTGGGACCAATCCTAAATGGCATCCCGTGGTGTCCTGCCGTGCTCGAGACGCCGAACCAAACAAGCGCGATGCGCTCACCTAGTTGTCCCAAACCGACCCTTAATTTACATGAAACCAAACAAATATAATAATAATCTCATTCCAAATACACCAAAAATTTCTAAATAAAATTTACATACACATCACTAGGGGTATAAACGAATCGAACACGAACGAACAGAGCTTGTGTTTGTGTTCGAATCGTTTAAAATTTAATTTCTGAAATAAGCTCGTACTCGAAATTGTTCGTAAAGTCACTTTCGTGTTTGTTTTTTAACAAACGAGCCGAACACGAGCTGTTC
>NEWO01000005.1:720505-736672 GCA_003013225.1 Phalaenopsis aphrodite
ATATCTAACACCAAAAACTTGACATTTACATTTATAACACCTGATGTCATAAACTTAAGCATGAAAAACTGTAATTTCACTTCTAAATAAAATACTGATTGTGATACTTCTAAGATTCGAGTGGCATGAATGTAAAAATAATTAGGTGTCTGGTAAATACATTAGAATAGCTTGTTATGCATGTAAAACCTCTACTATATATGTATGTTTGTATATATATATATATATAAGAGCTCAGAATAAAAATTAGTGCTAGTACACAGATGCATGTATTAGAGAAAGCGAATCATAAGGGTAGGCAGGCATTACAACACAAAGACCAACTAAACAAAACTATTCAGATTCGAATTATGCCCAACACCGGCAGGCACATTCATCTAAATCCTTTCATACACAGATTAATCATATTGTTCGCTAAAAGGTTCTTAAATCATTTTAAAACAGTGCTGACCCCATCTCATATTGCCTAAACTCAATACCCATAAGTAGAACCATAAGTAGAACCATATCCTCCTGCAGCATGAGCAGCAAGCCCAGCATTAGCTGCCGGAGACGAATAAAGATGGCCGTGTTGGTACGAGCCGTATCCCTGATCTGCTGCTTGACCCATAACCGTCGGCGCCGCAGCAGCAGCAGCAGCAGCAGGAGGTGCAGCGGCTTCCGCCATGAAATTCTGCAATATATATAAATATATTTTTTTCAGCAGAATTTGTAAAAACTGTTAAGGAAAAAATTCAGATATTGCGAGTCCACCAGAAAAGATTTTCAAGTGATGTCTGTTCAAGGAAAAATATCTATTGATAGACATTATTTCATGGTGCATATACACATAAATACAATCCATCTTGTGTATCTACATAACTAACACTTCAAACTTTGCTTTTTATATTCATACCACCCAAATCTTTCATAACACATCATAAGTACGATTTTTTTTAAGGGGACCGCCTAATTCCTATTTATTTACATTAATAACAACCTAAACTTTAATTTTTACATTGATAACACCCAAATCTTTCATATCACATAAAAAAATCACCATTTTAACTTCTAAAAAGTGAAATATACATTTTTCATGTATAAATAAGGTGGCACATGTATGTAAAACTCGAAGTTTAGGTGTTAGATAAGTATATTCATAGGAACCTAGTAACATGTATGTAAAGCCTCCATAATTTAACTGTTAAAAAGTGAAGTGCACATTTTCATGCCTAGGAAAGTGGTCTATCTGTAAATATTGAAAATTACATGTTAGATATGAAAATACATAGGAATTGAGTGGTATGCATGTAAATCTTGTTTCATTTCCAATAGACGTTTTTTCATACATATAGAAGATCCATAGAATTGCAAATGCAACTTAGCTAGTTCAAAAACAATTTTGTAAGGGTCCGGGAATCAAAGGCATTTTCTTCATATAATTTACTTCTTTTGACCTCAACAAAGATAATTATCTTCAAAAATTCACAGTAAAGCAAATGCAGTAAAAACAGGGCAATCCAAAAGGTTATCTTGTGAAAGTAATAAGAATCAAACATTAAAGGATGCATGACGGTGAAGTTTAGTTGATATTAAAATAAACTTTCACAAATGTCCCAAACATGGCTGATACAGTTAGCTGTGTGATAAAATATCAGACCTGTATCAGTTGCTGAGCAGTCTGAACTTGTGTAGCACTTCCAATAATCTCAACGGTCATTTCTCCTGGTACACCTCTAGTTTCCTGTATAGTTACAGTTGCTCCACTGGCCCGTCGAATATAGCTGATGTTAGTTCCGGCAGCCCCTATAACAGCATCAGCATAAGAAAGGGGAATTTGCATATGCTGGGTAACCTGAAAAAATATCAGCACCTTAGAAATACACAGCACAGAGGAAAGAAAAAAAAAATTAATGCACATACATAACACAATTCTGACGCATTTACATATCTAACACCCAAGTTTGATATTTACACTTAAAATACCTTAGTTTCATAAAACCATGCATGGAAAGGTGTATTTCACTTTTTAAAAGGTATTGATGTTGGTATTTTTTATGCGATTTTAAAGACTGGGAGTGGTACAGATAGAGAATTTTTCACCTGAGCAACCATTGCTGCAGGTTGATTAGTTGCCGAATGAATGCTGAGGGATGGCGCATCACGTCCGTATGTAGATATACCATGGTGAGGTTGTTTTTCCAATGGAGCGAGATCAGGTGGATGGTAATAATTGTCGAGAGGACGAGAAGGCATGTATTGAGGATTGGCACCATAGCCCGGACCAGCATTTGAAAGGCCTTGAGGATGGCCCCAGGGTTGAGGTGGAGGCATGTTGTGCTCCATATGCAGATTCTGAATGGAGGTCTAAAATGGAATTCACAAAAAATTTAAGAGCTGATGTGCATAAACAAATTAATAAACTCTCAGAGACAAGCTAAAACAATTTTTAGAAGGACGTTAATCTTAAACCGAGGAAAAAACTAACATGGATCTCAAATAATGGAAGCACGCCACGGTCAACCAAAAACTTCCTTAGATGATTTGATACCACCTCCAATGCCCTATGCACGGATATGGGTTCTCCTTGTATTTCAACAACTCTGTCATCAGGCAAAGCAACAGGAGGCAGATCCTCTGCACAAATTTAATCAATGCATTAGTGAACAAAACAGTCAAGGTAGTGATTCTTTTTCACCAAAAACATATCACTAAAAAATACCACTTTTTAAATTTTTAAACATAGGTAAAGTGGCATATATATATATATATATATATATATATATATATATATTGAAGTTATATATGTAAATATAGAGAAATTAACTGGAATGTATATAAGACTTTTGAAGGAAAATCAACAAGTTCAATAGTTCTCTTGATGCCGAATGTAGACATGGTTAAGAGTTTATCTCGTACGTGATGAGCTTTTAGAATTGTTTTATTTCTCCATTAAAAAGAGCTGATCATAGAGGTGAGCATTTGGTTGAATCGGATGGATCAGTCTTAAAATTAATCAAACCAATTGCAACTGAAATCTAGAATCCAGAAAACCAAACCAATCTAAATTTGATAAAACCGAACCATCAAACTAAAATTCAATTTAGTTTAAACAATTCAATTATGAGCAAACTGAAATTTATTTGTTTATTGGAATATGGCTAAGAATAAACATTACAAATTCTATAATTTACCAACATAATATTAATTTGATTTCATGAATCCTCTATTTAATTCAATCAAAGGATGCATATAATAATTTTTTTTAATTTTTTATTTTTTAGACATGAAATTAAAATATAACAAAGAATTTTAATAAAATTTTGGTTTTCGGTTTGTTCAGTTGAATCAAAATTAACACTAAATCAAAAATCAAAACCCAAATATTAAAGTTTTAAAAACCAAAAACCGAAATTCATTTTTGAAACCCAACCGAACCAACCGAACTTGATTGGTTCGGTTCGGTTTTCGGTTTTGACCAAACAATGCACACCACTTGATCAATCCATTTTCAATGAACAAACTAAAGTATTAGCATGCAGTATTTTAGGACCATTGTCAAACTGAAAAACGTTGAACCAAATAGCATGACATTTAGCATAGGTTGATTGTAACATTCTAAACAAATAAATTACAAGTTCATCACATTAGTTGGCCTTTCAGTCACATAAACTGGTTGAAGGTTAATAAATTGAACACTCTTTACAATGCAACCATTCAAGACAAAATAAAAAATGAGATACGGCAAGAAAGGACTAAATAAAATAATTTGAAAGAGAATAACAAACCGCTTAGTAAAGTCCTTCATATCAACAACGTCAAATCAAAGAAGAATTAAAAAAATGTTACTTTCAAGTCCTGAAAAAAAAATAAATATAACAAAAAACATAAAACTATATAGACAACAACCACGACAAGCCTTTATCCCATTAGGTGGGGTCGGTGCCATGAATCCTTTTTCTTCATTGTGTCCCAATTGAGTGTCATATTTTCATTTAATTCTAATAATTTTTTTATACAATATGCCCAAGTCTTTCTAGGTCTACATCTCCATTTCTAAACATAAGTCGAATCTAAAGCATCAACTCTCCTAACCGGATCATCAGATGGTCGATGTTTAATGTGGCCAAACAATCTAAGACGACTCTCTCTAATTTTGTCCGCCATTGGAGCTACACCAACCCTATCAAGGATATATTCATTTTGCATTTTGTTTTTAAGTGTAAAACTATATAGACACAAAGAAATAAATCTACACACATTTATCACAAGTAGAACTTGTGTTAGTTTTACTCATTAAATTCACCCAATTATTTTCATTAACATCATTAAAGCTAAAGGCATTAATGATTTATATAACATCTATGATCATTTGAAAATTGATCAGATTCATCAAAATCAGAATAAATGTTTTAATTTCATCAAAAGATAGTCATGATTTCAATGTTCAAAGTCTTTCGAATAGAATTGGAAATATGGAAATCTCTTTGATGCTGATAATCTAATCAACTTCTAGTGAGTGTGATCTTCAATTACAAGTAAATAATATATTGTTTATTATAGCTAGAGGCAATTTGACTGTTTGGATTTGTCAATACATGGGTAAAACTAATGGGTCGTTTGGGAGCATTTCTACATTGTTTTTTTATTACTATTTTTTATGTTATTTTCCTTGTATGTTGGCATGAAATTAATCATTATTGGTAACTTAAAATCAGTTGCGTTAGTTTGTTTAATCGGTGTTACAAGGGTTGCCGATGAAGCAATGGTGACAGTCAGCAAGCCGAGTACAATGAGAGAGAACGTCAATGGCGTTAGCAGTGTCACCAATGAAGAAGATGGTGGAAAGCAGGAATGATTGTGATGAAAATCAATAATAATGGTTCTTTTTTTAAAATAACCTAAAATTCATTTTCATCTTCTATAAAAATATTTTCATATTAAAAAAAAAATAATAAAAAAACACAATTTTAAAAAGGAAAACAAAAAAAAAAAAATAAAAGTGCTCATACCAAATATCAGAGTGTGATTACAAAAGTGATCAAATCATTCTTGCTCTTTTACATGCTTGATGGATGGTTAATATAAAAACTCAATTTATATGTAATTTTCACGACAGACAAACATCAACCATACCTACCACCTTTAGTTTTAAGACCATATAAGATGGTTAACATATAAATTAAAAAAATTAATCATTATCCTCCTATCAGAACAAAAGTCTAAATCCTATATAAATACATGCAAACTCAAATCAAATATGTACTGTATAAATATTACAAATATGCCAAGATAACCTTAAAAACGCGACTATGAAAACAAGGAGGTGTAATCTATACAAATCAACTAGTAATTAACTTATCATGACAAGTGAAGCTTTAGCATTTGTCATAGGGTGATATTTTTCACCTTCTATCAGCTTAGGCTTTTCTATAGACGCAAAAGAAAAGAGCCGAGGGCAGTACATATGGACAATTTTTCATTTTTTGAACAATGTAAAAATACAAACAGTTTGGCATAAAATACAAATAACTTAAAAATTACAGGAAAAAATAAATTATACCATCTATATTTTTCAACAGCTGAACTGAATAAAAAAACATACTTTGGATTCTAAAACAGACAAAAATTATTACTATGAAGAAAATTTTAAATTTAAAAATAATCATGTGCAAGAACTAGCATTAACTGCTTTATTGAAGATAAGAAAGAATGTCACATGGATAGATTTTGTTCGCTATTAACCTCTTTACCAGTTGAAGATAAGGTTGAAACAAAAATAAAGGAATTTGGGGAATTCTCAAATCAAAACATAGCAAATCCTATATTATAAGATGATAAAAAAACTAACAGTCCACTAAAAGGATCCTTTAAAATCCAAAAAATAAGCTACTTAAAGGCAAAAAAAAACTAAAAAAACTTAAAAAAATGGCAAAATACAACACTCTGAACAAAATACTGCAAGAAAGAAACTAAAACCAGCCAGTGACCTTTAAAATCTCACTAAATATAAAGAAAGAGGGCCTCATACCAACAACACGAACAACAGAGTTGCAAGTTTCTTGGATAGATTTTATGGTTGATCCTTGTTTTCCAATGAGGAATCCAGCTTGTGTTGCTGCCACCAACAATCTTGTCAGCACAGTATTACCAGAATTAGGTAGGCCCGTTGGGTCACCATCCAAGCCATCTACTAATCGTTTATGAACCTTCAGAAGACCATCCATGGCAGGAGAAATTGACAAATCCGGCTCTTCCTTTGCTGAAATCATTACCTTCACAATAATACAATAGAAATAAATACAAATACAAAATCAATCAAAAAACGCTGGAGAAATATTAAAAAAAAAATAGCCAAGAAAATTTTTATTATCTTCAAGCATGCAAAAACAATATTTGGCTGGGGTTGTTGCCCAAATTTAACTCTAAAGAAAATTCTAAGCTCAGAAGATGATATATACATCAAAAAGCGTATTATATGTATGCCAAGACAATTATATTCAAGTAGCATAATATCTCATAAGTAATGGACATAGGTACAGCTCCTCATAATTACGCATACTTTATAATTCACTTTAAGTGATTCAAAAGCTCCTTTCAAAGGGCACCTCTGTCATCTTTTTTTTTTCTTTTTTTCTTTTTCATTTTTCTTTTTTCGGGGAGCAATATCTGATTGAACTATCGCAACAAATAAGGATGAAGTGCTACGAAAATATATAGAAATATTCAATGATTTGAAAGCTTTTATAATTTTTACCAATCACCAAGTTGAAATGATCAAGACAACTTCAGATTCAGGGACAAGATATCAACATAAATGCTGGAGTTCAAACAAAAAGGCCTACTAACAGTAGGCAAATGATGACCAGGAAATAGATGGATTGAAGTTGTTGTTCAGCAATATTGCACCACTATTCTTAATGAGTAGGTCTGCGATTGAACTCCAAAAGGGTAACGCAATTTTAGCATCATCTTGTAATACCTCAATCTAGGATTTTTTTTTCTTTGTTTTGTTTTTGTGTAAGTTAAAGCTTAACAAATACTTCAGGAGACAAGATTAGTTCCCAAATTCTCATGCTGAAATCCTATAAAATATGAAACATCATAGGAACATCATATCCACCATCTTAAAAAATCAGATTAAGTGTTTACTAGTAGTTGGAACAAGAGATATTAATCACATACAAAATTAGTGAAAATAACATTTAAGAAAATAAGTTAAAAACCAAATTTTCAATTTTTTTTTCTATAATTTGATTTGCTTGCTATGAATTGGCAAAGCAGATAATTATTCATGCTAATAGGCAACCGTATAAAAAGCAACCATAAATAGCTTCACATTCGCTGGGGCAAATTACTAAATAGGCCTATCATAAGTTCTGATACAAAATACAGTCTAGTATAGGCCTTGCATGCATGTGTAGGAAAACAATTGGCAGTTAGCAGTATTATACACTGATTGAACTGTTATTAATCATATTTAACCAGAAAACAATTCACCTAAAAGCTTAGCATATCACATTGTAGCCTAGGATTAATCACTCAGGAATTATAGTTGTTAGATAGATTCATTTTTTAACTTCGTTAAATAAGGGAAGATAGAACCATGTAAAAGAATATTCAATAAAGCTTGAAAGCAAGTAGATAAAAAAGGCTTTATATTATCACAATTCTAGTATGTGCTCTTAGGGATACAAAAGTAATCCTGAGAAATAGAACCAAGTTACTTAATATTCAAATTTAGATTCTTTTTACATAACTTCAATTTGATATTTGAAAACTAAATGATCTAGGTAAACATCTTGAAGGTCAATTTACTTCTGCGTCATTTTATCCTCCCTTCTCATCTTTTAAGCGAAAAATAAATTATTAATCCAAAAATTTCTTGTATGCCACCTCATTTATCATGGCTTCATCGAAAAACTTGGATTATAACTGAAGTTATTGTTGAAATTCCTGGCAGACAAACACATTCTCTGAGCATATAAATGAGTTCTTAAAGCTGCAGTACCTTACAGCATTTTAACTTAGTGAAATACAGCCATACTAGTATGTTTATAAAGTCCAGTTTCTCTGTTAGTTTTTACATGCACTTTAGAATGCTAATTTCCACCATCATACAATCATTATGCCACTAACTCACATTAAAATTGATTCTCCACCATATAAAAATTAAACTTTTTGAATGAGCCTTTGAATGCCAACTTGGAGTACAAATCACTATTATCAGATTAGCACATGGCATTTAGTTTCAGTAAGAACAGCAAAGCCATCTACCCCACTTTTAAACCCCACTTATGTCTTGTTAATTACTTTAAGGAGTTTTTATTTCTCTGTTAAAAACCAACAAACCAGGATCTGAGTTTACCCGATCAAAAGGTTGAGCTTCCTGGCAAAGATGTTCTCCCAACATATATTGCAAGTGCTTAGACCAAATTTTGCAGCACTGATGCTCAAAGATGAAACCTCGCAAACTGGATCATTGTTCTTCTATTTTCACTGACATTGAAGAATTGGAATTTGTTGCCTTATGACAGCAGACAGAACCTGCACAGATCGTTTGGTCATGATGATGTAAGGTAGAAAAGTCGGAAGCCTTATGTGTTCTCTACAATATATCTTCTTTCGTTTAAACAATTTACATCATTAAACAAGAACATTGCCTTATATTATTATAATTATGTTCATATGTTACAGATTTAATTCAACTGACGTCATTAAAATTTTGCCAGCTATAAATTCACATATATTTTGTGCCGCTGACCATAAATTCCTAAGATAAGCAGCAATAATAAACTATGAATTTTATAGCATAATTAGTATTCAAATTCACTAGATCCGTGCATTATGATGTAGAAACAGCAATTTGATATATAGCTTTTAAAAGAAAAAAATTCATCTTCTTTATGTTAAATTTTCTATATTACCACCTTCAAATGTATGACTAATATTATTTATGTTAATCTACAACCAAAGAACAACTTAGTGTTCTAATTTCATTACTTCTAATGAAGACTTCACTGGTGATAAAAACTACTACTTTTTGAAAAATCAAATCAATTAGGATGGTATTATGTCTTGTTATACATGTTAAAAAAAAATTCACTTTATTTGAGTACCTTGAATACCCTTTAAATTAATGAATCATTTATCACACAAGCTTTACCATGCATTGTGAATTTTTTCTTTTCTTCTTTTTTGATTTTTTGTCTCATGCATGTTTAATATTTTTTTGCATGCATGCTTAATACATCTTAAATTCTCATGAAATTTAGCATCATATTCTTTTTCATGAAAAAGTTTAAGGTAAATGGACTTGAATGGCCAATTAGTTGTTGCAGTATAGAGAAAATAAGTAAAAGTTTTGAAAAGGTAGGGCTGAAAGTTTTTTTTCAAACTTAAAACTCATTTGATAATCTTCTAAATTTTAATAAACTAAAATTTAAATAAAGTGTGTCCGCGCCCACAACCCCATCCTTAAACATGTGTTCACACACTCATCTAGACTCATTTAAAAATCAAGAAGGTATTAAGTTAAAAGACTTCACTCAAAATTTGACATGAAAATAGATCAGTATAAACTCTACCTGTACAGAAATCAACTTTTTATTTAGGGGCTGGAACTTAACATGATGCAACCTCTACTATAATGAAATCTCGCTAGAAGAGTCGCAACCAGCGGAATATAGTTTACAAAAATAAAAGCATAGACTACTCACAAAATGAAAATTAGACAAGAATAAAAAATATTAGCAAGAGTTAAAGTAAATTATTCCAATAGATCCTCAAAACAATGTTAGATATCAATAAGGATAAAAATGAATCATCTTACCATCACATGAAAGTCTGTCTTTTGACTTGTAAAATAAACTTTGATTATCACGATCAATAATGAACACAATTTTACACCAATAATAGCTTCACAAATTAGATTAATATGACTAAATGGAACACATACAAGAAAGAAAGAGTGGGAAAAAAGAAGAATCAAACAAAGATTGATGGCATATGATATAATGTTAAATTAAGTAAATTAAAGCTTAATTAATACCCAATGTTTCTAAAATTTCTAATTTGTACAGCACTATATCAATATTTTCTATATCTATACATGATCATATTTTCTTGTGTTCAATTTTATCAGTGTTTCTTCTTCTTCTTCTTTTAGTAATTAAAACCAACCATGAATTTATCACATACTTCCAAACATTTTATATTAAGATCTATACCGAACTTAAACATAGTTAACAATTAACAAGATTCCAAAGAATATTTTCATTCAAATCATGCGTATGAACAATGGTAAAGCAGTAAGATAGATTAAATGTATACACTATAGATAGTTGTAAAAAGGATGAACAATGATGAAAACATAAGATATATTATTAGAAGATCGTTGAATTTTCTTAAAAGATGTAGTCATGAATAAATAAAAGAAAATGGTATGCCATTCAACATGCCCGAAAAGAACTTTCTTTATGGATTCATAAAACAATAAAGTAAAAAACCATAAACAAAATTCAAAAGATATTTGAGTGATCATATCATAAAATAATTCATCAATATCTACATTATCAAATTCCTCGCTTGACCAATCTTTGCGGGCATGGCTAGTTCATTTTTATGGCCATGAAGACATTCAAATACTAAATTTAAGTTTGATTTCAATCGTGATTTCATATTAAAATTCAATTTTACATTAAACTTGTAACACTTGTATGGTTTCATGTCAAGCTGTATATAGAAGCATTGTTGCAAACTCTAAGATAGGTACTGATGAAGATTCTAATGAAAGGTCAACCTTAGATTCCTCACGAGAAATTTTTAAATTGCTCATTAAATTTGAGTCTCATTGGGGTTGGTCTAATTCAAAAGTGAGGCATATTAAAATTCTAAGTATTTGTTGTTCAAAGTGACCTCATGTGCCAAGATTTGACGTCCAGTAATTTCAAGAGAATACTTCTCCACGGTTGAGTAAATAAAGCTCTTTCATTGAAAACTCTTCACAAGTTCTAATGAAGAGCTTTCCGCAAGTCCAGTTCATTCAAATTTAATGGTATATATAAGATATTCTTTATTTTAGAATCATTTTCAAAAATTGAATAATCATTATGATCATTCAACTGAAAATCTTTAGCAGTCACAAACTCGATCTTATAGGAATATTGATGAATGATTGATAAATTCGTAATCAGATATAGAAAAAATATTATTATAAAAACAATGCAGAGGAGCAATAGTCCTAACAAAAAAACTCTAAAGCTCTTTAATAACGCCAATTATAACTTAAACCATACTAAATTGCTTGCCAAGTTCTTTAATGAAATAAATAATGATGAAAAAAAAAATCCCTAATTAAACAAAGCTTGGTGATAAAATTTCCAAACTTAACAAAATATCCATGCACTATCAATACTTCATTGAAATGTTTAATTTGATTACACAATTGATCATTATAATAAATGAAAGAAAAATATTTTTCTTTAAGTTTACATGTCATAAGATCAATACTTCACAAAGATTGTGCAGATACCATCACTGTTCTTAAAATCATCCTTAAAAAAATTCCTTTAACTCATCTATCAAATTTAAAATATGATTATGATTTAGAATCACGCCTCCCTCCCATCAAATATAAAAATATTTTTTCTTGTAATTTCATAACATTTGTGATTAAATTATCTATAATCATATCTAAGATTATGAATATTGCATTGTAGTTAGCATCTAATAAAATTGCATCCCTTTATTGATACATTCATTCACCCTGATAATAAGTTCACTTCTAAAAGTCATTATTAGACAACCTCACACTCTATTATCAAATCTAATATATAAAGGTAAATGAACTAGGACATCTGAAGTAAATCATGCATGGCATACAAATTAGATGTGACCAACAGATCTAGCAAACAAGCAACCTTCACAGAAAAGCAAGATATTAAATTTTGAAACAATAATTTACCATTGAAGATAAAAACTGAAAATCATAAATAAGTTTGGCCTCCTAAAAGATATCACTAACTATAAAATTAAAGAATGTAACAAAAAAATAAGGAATGGGAAATACATGCAAGCAAGTAAACATAATTCATTAAAAAAGAATAGTAATGGAGCTGAAAAAAATCTGTAGTATTAAAAGAGAGAAGAATAAAAAGAGAAAAGTTGAAAGAAATAGCAAAATGAGAAGGTGCGAACAGATAAAAATATGCAACCCTCATATTTGTACAAAGAGATTGCCTTGTCTGAAATACTTGAAATTTACAAAGACTGCAGTGTTTTATAATGAAAATTTGTGCACCAAGAAGCAATTTATTTATCAATCCAAGGAAAAAACAGCAGGTAAGAGATAAACTGTACGACAACAGCCCAAAAAGATAAGTCGTAGGAATGATAATAAGGAGGTATACTGTTGTAGGAATTGCCAAAAGGACAGCCTCTACTGTATCAAAAGCAGTAAGTAACCACGCACAAGAAGGGTCACAACCAAAATAAAATCACAAAGAAATTAGGCTTCCAACCGAAGAAATTTAACTAGAGAAAATGAAACATGAGCAATAACTATGCAGAAATATAAGTAAAAAAAACACACAAATAGAAGCCAAAGAAGCCCGCAGAGATAGCAGCAAGAGTAGCAGCACAATAAACTGCATCAACAAGCTAAACACACAAATACCTCTATAGTTTAAAAAGCCTTGCACGTTATTCATCTTAAAAAAAGAGCACTTTGGAAATCAATAACATCTTCACTTGATGCCTTCTAAATTTTAGGTGGTCGATCAAATTTTTTAACCTCATCTTGCCTTTTTTATTTTCACTTCGTGTGAAATATATGCTATATGACAAATAGTTTGGAAATGAACTAGAAAAATAAATTGGCCATTTACCAAGTACATGCAACTATCTTAGTATGATGGTGCAGATAATAAGCAATATCTAAGCAATATAAATTTAATGTGTACATGACAAGAAACTTGAGTAATATTAAAAATTAATAATAGAACTGGCAAAAAATAGAATTATATCAACAATAGATACATGCTCCATCTGAAGTTACACTGTCACCATAACTTTAGAACAAAATTCAAATTAAAATCCTGACATATGTAAGTAAAAAAGTTTTAATTTTCAAAGAATGATATGAAAAAGACAACTTTGAATGTATAAAATAGCAATATCATCATCAGAAATACTTTAACATGAATATTTAAGTAAACATAAAATAGCAGATTCAATAAATTGAGATTGGTCTAAACACCAGATGGCTATCTATAAGTGAAATTATAATCCTGAAAAGAAGAAAGTATTGAGAAACTTTACAATAAGTGGATCGGCAAGCCAACAATTAATTTCTTACCACTCTTTCTGGAACTCCGGGAGGTCCATCAAGTATCTTAATACGAGCTTTAGATTCCTCACACATTTTCTTGATACATTCCCCTTTTCGCCCAATTATGCCACCAACCTTATGGGCAGGAACTAATATGCGAAAAACACTCTCACCAGGCCAACCAGGCCATTTCTTTTCAGGTGCTCCAGCTACTGCATTTTCCTCAACTTCTTGTTTTTGGTTTTCAGAGTTCTCCAGTGCCCCAGAAACATTATTTTCAGTAAAATTGTCCTCAAGCGCATCCATGATGTTTGGCACTGAATATGGCATTTGAATTAAATTTTATTTCATCTTTCAAATTCCATTTTTAACAAAATCAGAAAAAGTAGGAAGTTTTGCCAAACTATTATCACTAAACAAGTAGATGTTGACAAAGTGGAGTTTCATCTCTATATACTCTCAAAAAAATGCCAAGAAATATCATTTTCCATAAAAGGTAAGAATCTACTTATTGCAGCGAGTAAGAATCTATACATTATCAAAGAAGGCCAAATGAAAGTAATTAATTCTACAAGAAAAGAAAACTTTCAATAGTTAGAAAAACAAGAATATTAAAAGATGTGGTAAAGCATCCCAAAAAAAACTACTCATTAACCGTATGATCTATATGATCAAGAATGAGATGAAAATCAATAGTAACTTGCAAAGAAACTCAACACTGCCAAAAAGTATTTTAATTATTTTAAGTGACATAATGAGAAAGGCAATAGAACATATGCTGGGGAATATAATAGAAAACACCTTACCAAAGTTATCTAGCATGTTTCTAAACAAGTGAATTTACATATGAATTTAATGAAACCAATCTCATCAAGATATTCCATCATGTGTCAATTAATCATGATACCAATAATAATAATCTAAGTCGATCAAACCATCAAACTGAAGCATAATAAGAAGCATGCTTAACTGTGAACAATTTTATTATATTTGTAGTACTTAAGAAAAAAGAAAGTATGAAAAATCAACAAAACAAACACAAGAAAGGCTTAAAAAGAGCATGAGTAACCACTAAACTAAAAATTAAGAGGTAAATAAAACTTAGGACTTCCGTGTTCAGGCAAATCCACTAAACATACAACTATGAGATAAATATATGTAACGCAATTTGCTAAATTGACAAAAGTACATTTTCTATACAGTTTCACATGAGTTTTCTTTTATTAAATAGTAGCATAAAGAAAAAAAATAAACTTCAAGAAGGCCCCACATCAAACTATGAAAAAGTTTGAAATTTAAGCAAATTTAAAGATGAGTCTTAAACTTATCTAAAACTAAAGTTTTATAATAGTCGACCGAAGTGTTGCCCGATAACCTTGAGGGACAATAGATGTTATTTCTATAGCATTATTATCTCAGATTAATATAATTAGCCCAAGCCAGTTCAAAAACACAAAGGAGAAAATTGGTGCTCTTAGCCAACTCTTCAACATGAACTTCAAAGAACAAACCACCATTACTACAATTCTACCAGATCACTTATAGTTTAAACTATGTACATCAATAAATCACATTTCAAAAGAAAATGAAAAAAAGCATGCCTCTATCTTCAACTATTTCCTAAATGCCTTATGCAATTTTCCATTTTAGAATTAGTTTGCTGCTTAGAAAAATTGCAATGCATAAAGGAAACAAGTTGAGCCAAGCACATCATTTCCCTTATTTCTCTAACGGAACCCACTTTACGCAAAGATGGAACCAGCTCAGGGCAACCCAAAATAAGCAAATTCTAGCTCAGCAGAGAAGCATGATTTTTAATAATATACAGCGCCATATCAGGTTACATCTCGAGAAACCACCCTAAGCACTGGAGCAGATGCGCACTACAAAAACTATTTCTTGCTTTTTTTTTTTCCTCTTTTCAACCTCTACATCAAAAATTTTACTAGGCCCTAATTCTCCCGCAAAAGAATAATATACAAATCTTCTCAGCTACAGGACGCATAAGCATTCCCGTAAGTTTCACCAGCGAGCACTCCTATAGTGAGCCTATAAATGGATTCATCAAATCCGGCAACGTAAATAACAGATCGTACGATTTAAAATCAAAATAAAGGCAACACGTGTGAATCAGAATCCGAAAATCAATTGTTGCAGATGATTAATCATTAACAGATCCTTCGAATTTGTTTCATTTCCTCCTATTTCTCAGAACCTAAGAGATCCAATCGACAGAAGATATCTTAAAGAAGGATAAGCGAGATGCCACAGAAAACTTGCAGAGAGAAGAAGAGAATAGGATGAAGAACCCTAACATGGACATGAAAGAGAATGAGAAGAGAAGAAAGTACCTGACGGAAGATGACTCCGATCTGCGTTGTAGAGAAAGACGGCCAAGGGCTCCGAGGGTTTTTGAGCGTGAGCAAATGATTTCGTATGCCTTACCATTATTAATGAATTACGATTTTGCCCCTTATTTTTTCTTTTGGAGAAAATTACATGCATGGCACTCAAGGTCGCAGCTTATTTGGTGCGGTGACATTTTAAAAACACACCTGGATTATTTGGTTAAAATACGTTTTAATACCTTATGTGTTTTGAAAACGCTAAAAGCAGTGTTTTCACATTGCACCTATGTATGTGTGGTGGCAGCTTTATGAAAACGGTCTATCTTTTCCAAAAAAATAAAAATTTCTAATAGTCACCGCACATAATTTATCAGCAGATTATTTTTAATCAGTTTATCAACAGATTATTCAATCAGTTTCAACTGCCCCAAACAAACCCTCAAATCTTCAGAATTTATCTAACACCCAAAATTTCTTTTTTTTTTTTTTTGTTGTTGAGAAAATTACATA
>NEWO01000005.1:746884-775573 GCA_003013225.1 Phalaenopsis aphrodite
ACACAAAAAGGAACCATCTAGATGCTCTCGGGTAGGGGCAGCAGGGAACATATAACCACATCAGGTGACCACAGCTAATGAGCAAAGGCAGTCACGACCAATAAGTTCACGGGTATGGGACAACAACAAGGAAAACCATCAGCCACAGCACAAACAAGAGAACCACAAACAGGGACACCTCATGACCAGGAGCAGCAAGGAGAAGGCCACCAACAAGCACCAAAAGGTATCATAACCGAACGCTCACGGGCCAAGAGCAACCGGGGGAGAACACCAGCCCCAAAACAAGCTCTTCAAAGCCTTAAAAACCAAAATTCTCATTCAGCAAATATTTCAAATGGGGCAGCAGTTATAAGGAGCAAAACCAAACCCTAAACTAATTTCTTAAAACATTAGAACATATTCCAACATATATTTGAACAAGAGCAGCAGCATAAGGAGCAAACTAGGCCACCCAAAACAAGTTCCAGCGGCTTTAAAAAACTAAAATTTTCATGCAACACATGCTTTGAACAAAAGAGACATCTAGAAAATAAAACTGACCCATCAAAATAAGCCCCAAAAGCTTTAAAAAACTAATTCTCTATCCAACATGTATTTCGAACAAGAAATGCAACCACAGGGAGCCAAACCGAGTCCCCAAAGCAAACTCCAAAAGCCTCCAAGAACTCAATTATTTCAGCCTGCATATGTTTCGAATGGGGGGCAACAACAAAGAACAAAATCAAGCCCCCAAAACAAGTTCCAAAGGAAAACCTCAGCATTAAATCAGTTCGACAAGGAGAAAAGAGAAAACCGCAGTCTTGCAAGGCAAAAATGACCGCAAACTTCCACATACAGGTACATATATGATAAAAACATAAAGAGGAAGCTTGCACATGCATAAGCATTAAACCATGCCTTTTTTGTAAGCCTACATCCTTAACTAATCAGCATGGAGCAGCTAAATCAGATTTAACAGAAATGATAAAAATCTAAACATCTAAAGCAGTAAGCGATGACTCCTTTTTTTTTTTTTTTAAGAAAATGACAAGATAATCAGGTGCACACCAAGGTAAAACCCTGCTCAAGATTCTCCTCTTTTTTTTTGTGCGTGAATCAACATCTTTCACGTGAACAACACCACTCAAAGTAGAGCAGAACTAGAACCGCAAAAAACGAAAGAGAAGCAAGAGAAGAGGTTACCTTGCTCGAGACTTTTAAAAGCAACAAAAGAAAAGCCACGAAACCTCCAAACACCAAGCCCACAAGCACCTAGCCGAGCAGAAATTTTGGCAGAACCTCCCCAAGCTCCAAGTTTTGTAACCCCCACTGAGAACGCTCCCCATCGAGTTTTTTTTTTTTTTTGACGCCCGAGAGAAAAAGGAGCTCACAAGACTTCTCTCGACAAAACACAAATGCCAAGCCGAAAGAAAAAGAAACGCCGCAGTCGAGACCACATCGAAGAAAGATCAGGAAGGAGGAGAATTTTCCCCATTCTTGACACAGAGAACAAACGTGCAGGGTCAACTTACCTCAGCGAAGATCGAAGGATCACGAAGGCCCTCCTCACCCGACGAGATGAGGCAGGCGGTGCTTCGGGAAGAGGCATCTCAGGCAGAGGATATCGGGCGAGGAGTCAAAGGCAAGGCTATGGCTCCGCCTGGGCTGGCTCGCGACCGGGAAGAAGAGGGAGTTTGGTCGGATTCGGCTTGGGTCGCGAATGGGAGGAAAAGGGCGGACGAGGTGTTAGTGAGTTAGAAATTTAAGAAAATAAACCCCTCCCACGGCTATATAATACAAATATACCACTTCATAATATATATGATGTTTAATTTACTTGATTTGCGCACCTCTCGCTCGTGCACAAAATCATATCGAAGTGGAAGTCCTTCCTAACTAAAGTCGACGTTCCGGAAGCGTCAATGCGGTCCGTTTCGTCATCCGAGATTGTCCGGAAGACCTCGTCGTTGGTTGAGTCGGAAACGCATCAAATTCGTATTTCATCGAAATAATCGCTTGTTATCGATCGTGCAGCCTCCTACAGGTGTAGGAGACGTGAATTTCAACAATTGTGTGCGTCGAAGTGTTCAATGTGGTATTTGTGCATCGATGAGTGTGCGCGGACTACACGAAGTGTTTCCCAAGACTTTAGTTCCTAAGGGTACTCGACTCGAGCTTCGTCGTGCTGGTTTTAATCGACTCAACTAAGCGTTAAGGATTTAGAACCGGTCACATGAAACTGCGAGGAGTCAAGAAGTGGCTTGAATTTCTAATTAGTGTGGACCCCAAACTAGTCCTCTAAGAGAGTCAGTAGGAAACCCTAAGGCTAGATCCTAAGCTCTAAGAAGAGGAAGAGACCTCACCAAAAACGAGGTCAACACCAGGCAACACCTAAAGGATTTAATAAATCTTAATAACATTAAACCCTACTTGTAGCCAGACACTCTCTTATTAAAGATGACCAATTAAAGATAGATATCGATGAGGACACAGGTTACCTGATTGGAGGAAGTTATGAAACCCCTAAGTGGAGTGGAGCTAAACTCTGAAACATACATGCATTACATCAAAAACTCTAAAGCAAGATATGCTCTGATAAGAGTACTCCTAAGACGAGTGACCACCTAGAAATTTATATCAAAAGATGGGAGTTCAAGTTATTACAATCGATCAAGAATCCACACGTATCACTTAAATACCTACTGATAATAAGAACCATAACTTACTAATGAAAAACATCAAGAAAATTAAGATGACCAATTTACGATAGATAAGTGTGAGGTCAATAATGCTAAAGAACACTAATGGAGTATTTACTTGAGAAGATTAAGAAAATTGCACCCCAGCATCCTTCAGACCTTTATGTCTCTACTGAAGATAGACTTTATATATTTTTTATCACTGCGAGCATGATGGTGCTCTTAGTTTTATATATAATTTGGAAGCCAAGATCACAACGAGTTAGCCTATATGATCATTCGATCTTTCTAACTAAAGTAAGGTATTGATTGAATTCCAAGATTCGTCCTCTAACAAGTCTTATACAAACAAAATAAACCATTAAATATATAATCCATCTTTGATCCAAATCATATCAAGCTGAGCAAATTAGCCATTTTCACAATAATAAATCCTGATAGGCCATACAAACTATGAATGACGATATAAAACGTATAAGATCATAGATTATGAGACAATATTCTACACACCAGATGGTATACTTCAAACGACATTCAATTTGGTTGCTACGACATTATTTGAAACGTGAAATGTATTTGATTTATATGTTTCAAAAAAGTTAATTTTATTATCTAGGAAAATAAGGATATGTATCAACACCAAAACTAGCAAACAAACCATGATGAAATCACAATAGATAGGTGGAAAAACACAAATAAGGACTGCTATTACAACAACCAAAGGAAAAAATAAGCAAGATACAGAGATGATCTACTTTCGAGAGGTAGATCGGCTCTCCCACGCTCTATACATCGTTGGGATCAACATCAAAAGAAGAAAAACACAATAACTACAAAATAATGCATGAAAATAAAACAAGATTAAAAATTTTCCTTCTAAACTTTAATAGAATCCTCATACAACATTTACAAACTTTCCTTCTAAACTTCCCGCCAACTCCCCTCAATTGCTTCTCCTTGAATATATAATTATGGCCCGAGTGGACACCAACCCCTCCTTTCCTTCCTCTGCGCCTCCCCTAGGGCCCTCCCCTTCTTCCCGCGATTAAAGTCGGCCCGACTGTGGGCCAGCCATGCGGCAATTGGCCGGTCCCTCTTGGACCGGCCCGTCTGTGGGTGTAACAAAGAACTCTTCGAAGCTATTACAATAGCCATGCTCCTGACTCTAAGGATTCCCCTCTCCGTGCATATTTTCTTCCATCATCGATAAAAATGCTTTCTTCATCAAAATTTATCCTTCTCAATGCGCACAAAATGACAAAAAAATCATCTATAAAGATATGCAGAAGGCTATGAAAATAAGAAAACCCTTCCACATTTTTTTAACAATAAAATAATTCTCAATAATAAATGACCATCTAGTGAAAGTCAAATAACAAAAGTTTCGGATTTCAAATTGTTCTAGCATAAATTCAGCTGACAGATTAAAAAATTGGAAGTTCATCAATGTGACAAAGCAATGGTTCAAGGCGATCAAATATTCGCATCCAACGTTTTCATACTCTATATGAACATAGAATAATGAATCATCATAATAAAAAAAAAAGCATGAGCTACTTGCATGAGTTCTGGCATACCTGTGTGCCGAATATAGAACGGCAACCAGTAGAGGAAGGTGTAGGCAACGAGCTTTGCGAAGAACAGACAACAAGCATAAGATGCCACACCAGGAAGCCTCCACGCCTCAAAAAAACCAATAGGCTCCTCCTCTCCCTCTGTACCACTGTAATGCTTTCCTTCAGTAAGCCCGGATTGGAGAAGACCGATCTCTTCAGAAACGAGCGAGTTTTTCCCATTCATACTCTCCACCAATCCATCACCAATAACAGCAGATTCAGCCGCTCGGTTCATCTCTACTCCATGATCCATATTCTCCAGCGCTAGATCTCTCGGATGAGCCACCAAGAATGCCAAGACCAAAACCCCCGCAAGACCAATGAATACAGCCGGCACCATAAACGACCATCCCCAACCAAAATTGAGCACGCATGACGCGAGCACGGAACCAAGAATATTCCCGACAGATGTGTTCGAGTTCCAGATCCCCATAATGAGTCCCCGACTCGACGAATCACCAAACCAATTGGTCACCACGGCAACAACGCACGGCCATCCGATGGACTGTACGAGACCACCCGCAATCTGGATAACGATAAAGAACCAAAGCCGATGAACGTCTAACCAGTAAGCAAACCCAAAGGCGGCCGTAGCGATGCAACTTCCGAACATCCCATAGGCGAGAAAGCGGCGGAGGTCGACGCGATCGGCAGCGTGGCCGGAGATGTACATGCCGGCGGAGTAGGAGGATAGAAAGGCGAGGTCGAGTTCGCCGAGACGGTGTGGGCCGCGATTTCCATCGAAAGGAGGCCAACCGGCGGCGGAGGAGGAAGAGTTAGAGTTGGGTGGATCGGGGCCGAGCACGCTCTTTACGATGCTGGGGGGTTTGCGGGAGGCGTGAAAGGCCGAGTAGGCAAGGAAAGTAAGTACTAGGGCACGAATCTGATGGTGGCGGAGAAGATGGGATCGCCGGCGAGGTGGCGGAGCAGGTGGAAATGTGGGGGAGCCGTCCATGGAAGAAAAGCAACTGTTTCGACGGCGTTGGTTTATCGGACCTCGTAAAATTGGTAAAGAAAGTTGAGTTTCTCAACTTTTTAATTTTTTTTAATATTTTTTAATTCTTTTTAAATAGATTAATTGATATATTTTATATATTCATAATTTTTTGAGTATTTTAAAAACACCTAAAGAATATTTTGAATAATTTAAAATTTAAAATTTACAACCCAAAGTTTTATTTTTAAAGTCTAAGCACTATTACAAAAAAAAATATTACATCAGCAAAATTGCATCATGACTATACAATATGTCACGATATAGTATGACCCTAGTGAATACAAATAACTAAATAGTTTAATGCATGACATGACTGAACCATACACGTGACGCATTGTGATTGGAGCACTGATACAGTTTTGCATCAGCACTTCTGATATAATATTTTTTTTCTATTACAGTCTTATCGATGTATGAAAATGTTCATTACACTATTTAATGTTGAAATCCTTCTTTTCATATATAGTTAAGGGTGTTTTGGTATGAAAATGAAATTTTCTTGGCGAGATAATTAAATCCATAAGAATTTAGTGATGTACATGTAAATTCTCCTTTAAAAAATATTTATTTCAATAAAACATATTTTAATTTAAATTTAAACATAAAAACTAAAAGATAAATAAATAAAAAATAAATAACAAAGCTGATCTTAAACAATCCCTCAGCATTTTAGTTCTAAACAAAATCTCTTAAAGCATGAAGGTGAAATCCTCATAAAAAAAGATAAATTTACATACATACCACACACTTGTTACGTATTTACATATCAAAAACCCAATTTTTTATATTTATATTTATAACATCTTGGTGTCGTATACCACTGCATGAAAAAATATCAATTACATGTCTATAAAGATAATGATGATAGTATTTTTATACCAATCTAAATATTTTAGTAGTATACATGTAAATATAAATGTTTAGGTGTTGGATATGTAAATACATAAGAATTGTGTGTGATACACTGATATATCCCAAAAGAACTATCTTTATCGCACACGAATCTCCATGCACGTTCTTACAAGAGCTTCAAATATTTAATTAACTTTATTCCAATTCAAATGAAGTATCTTGTTAATATGATACAGCTGACATCAAACATAGCTCGATCTGAGTCAAAATGAGTTCAGTTCATGCACTTAAAACATATTAAGAAAAAAAACTGAGATTTATTTTTGGAACCAAATGATTTTCAAATTCGACAATTTTGTAGTCAAATTGAGCAGCTCAACGAGATGAATGCAATGCGTCTAATATCACTTAATTCTTGTATCATTAAAATATTTAAATAATCATAAAACAACATTCAAACAATGAAATCGATATGGGTTATCAGATGGAGTGATATGGATTCTTGTGTTAACAATTATGAGTTATACCACGGTCGAATCTTTATTTGACCACCATCGTCGGGCCACCACATCGTCGTAACTGAACCACCCCAACTCGACCACCACCTACGTCACTATAAGACCACAGTTGTTTTGCCACCGCCGCCTATCCACCACTGCGTGCCACAACCATCGTCGTTGTCAAAACACCACTATCGAGCCTAAGTTATTGTCAGACCACCGTAGTCCAACCTCCCTGTAAGTATGGAAGAAATCTAGATCACTGCATGGAATGTCCTAGAGAGATTATCTCGATTGAACAATATAATGTAGATATTTGAATGATTTAATGATATATAATTGAGTGATATTAGCTTGTCAAAGTGCTTAATTCCATTATAAACATGCAAGGTTTGAAATTCGTTTCATTCAAAAAATGACTTATGACTTTATTCAGGCTCGATTTGACACAAATTGGATAGATCTCAGTTTCATTAGGTGTACGCCATAATGAAAATTTTTTAATTTCTCATATCATACCGAATTCATTAAAACATTTATAAAAATTTCAATATTAACTAATCTATAATACATATATATATATATATATATATATATATATATCTCGTATAATTTGATGTTATTAAAATATAACATATTATGATTAAAAAAATAAAGTACAAATATTAAATAAACATTATACTTGAATCCTTTTAATTTTTTGATTATCGTTGAATGACGTCATAATCTTCATACTCAAAATTCTCTAATCTGTTCCGTCTGCTGCGCGCCTCCGGTTCCAATATAATCCCGCCGCAGCTATCGATTCCACCTCCTCCATCTCCACACTCATTTTCGGCTCCGCACAGCAGCCGAAGGAATCCAAAACAGGTACGAGGATATCATGGCGTTCTCTTCAACTATCTGATTCAGTTTCATGCTTGGTTTCATTCGAAACTCGGATAGTTTCAGTGATAACCACTCTTTATAATCCAGTGATTGTTATTTCCATGATTTGCTGCGGTTTTCAGGTTTATCAAAGTTAATTACCAAAGTTTTGATGGAGGATCTGCCGGAACACTTGCTTTTAGATATTCTGAAACGAATTGATCGAACTGCGGATAGGAATTCCATTTCTGTAGTTTGCAAGCGACTGCATAGGGCTGAGGCGGAGCAACGGGATTTCTTGCGCGTTGGATGTGGGCTGCACCCCGCGATCGAAGCATTTACTGCATTATGTAGTCGGTTTCGAAATTTATTGAAGCTAGAGATTAACTACACCGGTTGGAAGCCGGCTTTGGGCGAGCAACTGGGGAATGAAGCCTTGCAGGTTTTGTCTTCTAACTGTACTTCACTCAAAGAACTATCCCTAAGTTTCTGCACTTTCATCGATGATGCTGCCATTTGGTTTTTATCTTCTTGCCCCTATTTGACGTCTCTCACGCTAAATTTTGTTCCGAGTATCAGCTCTACTGGGATCTTATCTGCGGTAAATTGCTGCAAGAACCTTTCCACCCTGCACCTTATTCGCTGCATGACAGTGAGCAGCACTGAGTGGCTTGAGCAATTGGGGAAATCAGGAAATCTAAGGGAACTTTCCATCAAGAACTGCAGGGGTATAAGTGAGGTCGACATCATAAAGCTGGGTCCTGGGTGGAAGAAGCTCAGGAAATTGGATTTTGCCGTGGATGCGTACTATCAACACCCAAACCTCCATGATCGGTTATTGCTCGATGAACTTGATCAGGAATCGGTTTCCTGTGACGAGCTAAGAGAATTAAGTTTGACAAACTGCATAGTTGCCCCAGGCAATGGGCTGTCATTTCTACTCCGAAAATGTGCTGCTTTGGAAAAGCTTTTATTGGACATGTGCATAGGGGTAATGCACAGCGATTTTGTTGCGCTATCCAAGAAGTCGAGCAACCTTCGTGCCTTAACAGTGCGCCTCCCTTTGAGGCTTCATGGGTCTATTCTCGAGAATAACCACTTGCCGCTGAGAGATGGCAGTTTGAGGGCACTAGCGGCTGGGTGTCCCATGCTTAACACGCTTGACCTGTCTTTTTCCGATTGGGATTATCCATCCGCCTCATTCTTTACCCAGGAAGCTCTGATTGCTGTGATTCAGTGCTGCCCAATTCATGCGTTGAAGCTTCACTGCGCTGTCTTCTTCAATGACATAGGCATGAGGGTGCTTGGTGCATCACAATGCTTGCAGGTGCTAGAGCTTTCGAAATGCCATAACGTTACTGATCGAGGATTGGCACATATTATAAAGTTACCAAGCATAAAAATTTTAAAGCTTTTCAAGTGTGTGGGAGTTTCAGATATTGGGCTCAATCCGCTTGTGGACACACACAAGTTGGATTTGCTTGCAGTTGAAGACTGCCCCTACATTACTGATACAGGTATAAAAGGGGCAGCAAAATCTATTGTCTACAAGCAAGATTTGTCATGGATGTACTAAATCAATTTATAGCTTCTCGACTCCAAAGCTCTGGCCTTATTCTCCATAAAGATGGTGGAAGTAGCATGGGCGATCTGACTTTAAATTCTTGTTTCAGGTAATGTTTTTTTATGCATGACTGAAAATTACACATTATGTTATGCCTTTAAATTCGAGGGCATAGATAGCACACACAATATCAAGTTTGAATTAAATCTCCTCCTTTATGTAAATAGCTAAATTTCTTAATTATTGTACAGATTCTTCAATTTTCTTTGTAATGTTATATTTAATGTAGTACTGGTGATCGTTGACAACTATAGTCTGGGTTGGTAAAGTGTATGCCCTATCCAATGGATTTTTGAGTAATGGTGATACAATAGAGGTTGTGGAACAACGAGGACATCTATGGTAGAAGAAAATAGTTTGAGATTGTTGAAAAAAAAATGTTGTGAGATATATACAAGTTATTGTGGTATATATATATAAATAAAATAAAAGAACAATCTTTGATGAAACGAAAAATAGAACGAGAAAATTCATACTAGAAAAAAGTAACATAGCGGAACACGCAAATTTACGTGGTTCGGCAAATTGCCTACGTCCACGGAGCTGCAGGGGATTTTAATATTTGAGGAATTTACACCAGTCGATCGTCTCGACTTACAAGAGCGAACTCTTTCTCACTACATTGCTCTCTCTTCTTCTCTCTCTACACCGAGCTATACTGAAAAAACTCTACACCAAGATACACCGAAGAAGATAAACTTACAAGAAAAATAAATACAATTTTTCTTCTGCCACAAGTCACCAAGAAGAAGGCAATGAAGAACAATCTTTTTCTTCTTCTTTTTTCTTTCTTCTGCTGCAAGGAACTATTTCTTGCACTTTCCTTCCTCTATCTCGAGGAAGCCCGAAGAAGAACATAAAAAACTGTGACTTAAAAACTGAAGGAGAACCGTGCTCTTAATTTTCTTCCTCTTCTGTTCGCAACTTAAAAGAGGCAAGGAGNTGGTGATACAATAGAGGTTGTGGAACAACGAGGACATCTATGGTAGAAGAAAATAGTTTGAGATTGTTGAAAAAAAAATGTTGTGAGATATATACAAGTTATTGTGGTATATATATATAAATAAAATAAAAGAACAATCTTTGATGAAACGAAAAATAGAACGAGAAAATTCATACTAGAAAAAAGTAACATAGCGGAACACGCAAATTTACGTGGTTCGGCAAATTGCCTACGTCCACGGAGTTGCAGGGGATTTTAATATTTGAAGAATTTACACTAGTCGATCGTCTTGACTTACAAGAGCAAACTCTTTCTCACTACATTGCTCTCTCTTCTTCTCTCTCTACACCGAGCTATACTGAAAAAACTCTACACCAAGATACACCGAAGAAGATAAACTTACAAGAAAAATAAATACAATTTTTCTTCTGCCACAAGTCACCAAGAAGAAGGCAATGAAGAACAATCTTTTTCTTCTTCTTTTTTCTTTCTTCTGCTGCAAGGAACTATTTCTTGCACTTTCCTTCCTCTATCTCGAGGAAGCCCGAAGAAGAACATAAAAAACTGTGACTTAAAAACTGAAGGAGAACCGTGCTCTTAATTTTCTTCCTCTTCTGTTCGCAACTTAAAAGAGGCAAGGAGCGGCGTCGTTTCGCGATCGTCGAGGAGGGAGCGGCGGTTTTCGCGAAACAGTGAAGAATCGCGTCTTTTCACTATCTCAGCGGGAGGTGGGAGCGGTTTATATCAGGCTCCATACTTAACAAATCTCTCACTTAGAGACCGATACACATGCTACAACGTCATCTTTCTCGAACTGATATCCTCCACTAGCGGTGTCGCCTTTTTCTTCAAACATGAATCATCCACCTCTGCAACTCAAAACCCCTGTTTTGACTCAAGAAGACCAATTGAAAATGTGCATAACTTCAGTTTCTCAAGAGTAACACCCTCAATCAACATATCATCAGGGTCCAAATAGTCTTACACCTCTGATACACAAAAATAATATATTATTTTGAGTACATATTTTATGCGTATTTTTTGTGATATTGCATTTTAAAGAAGATTATTTTCATGTTTTTGTTGCATGTATATCATTTTTAGGCATTTGAAGTAAATATGACAAAAATGATGAAATTTAGAGCCAAAACAACAAATTTTAGAATTCTGACGCATGATGCGCCTTTTGACAGAGGCTTGGCGCATGATGTGCCAGAACTGACGCTTGATACGCTAGAGACTACTTTTTTGTAGATTAAAGCAGTTTGAGACGAATTTTTCGCGAATTTGCAAAATGATACTTGTTCTACACACCTATTGAAGTAATTTAATGCATGTAGACACTTTAGAAGATTCTTTTACGAAGGGATATGTCTCTTGGGTCAAATGACACATCTTTTAAATTCAAAAGAGTTGACTTTTGGAAGAAATTTTGAATTCCTTTTGAGATGAGACAACCAAAAATAAAAGAGGAAGACTTCAAGCAGTTTAGGGGGGACAAAAAGGACAAAAAAATGGGGGTGGCGTGAAAGGCAAGGAGAAGAGAAGAGAAAATTTTCTTCTAGGGTTGTAAGAGAAGAAGGAATGTGAGAAATTTCTTCTTCATCACATTTCTAAGAGAGAATTGAGTGGCTTGTAAAGAGAGAAAAACTTAGAGAGAACTTCTAAGGATTTGCTTGGGAAAGATTGTGAGATAAGTTGTGTTTTTTATTTCTTTTGTTTCGTAAAATTATTTTTATATATGAAATCCGTGTTTTGTCGTATCCTTTTCATGAATTCAGAGTAGTGTTATTTATCCTTCTCCCTACTTTGAGATATGGTTTTGTGAAGAATTGAATTTGTTTTCTACGGTTTTAAATGTTAATAATTTATGATGATTTTAACTCCGATCTTCATTTACTTTTCAATCTGACCAATTGAAATGTTAAAACATGTTGAGAAACATATGTTCTGAAAAGGTCTATAATTTCTACAATAGGGGGAGAATCACATCTGATTTCATGAGAGAGAGTATGTTATCCATGAAATTGAGTGTAAATAAATAGAGAAATATACTTTGTTGGTTGCATAATTGGAGATTTTAAGGTGACAAATTAAAATTCTCAATTTAGTCCAGTTGATTGGAAACTAGTGCGAGATTGTTAGCCCTCANAAAATATCAATTACATGTCTATAAAGATAATGATGATAGTATTTTTATACCAATCTAAATATTTTAGTAGTATACATGTAAATATAAATGTTTAGGTGTTGGATATGTAAATACATAAGAATTGTGTGTGATACACTGATATATCCCAAAAGAACTATCTTTATCGCACACGAATCTCCATGCACGTTCTTACAAGAGCTTCAAATATTTAATTTACTTTATTCCAATTCAAATGAAGTATCTTGTTAATATGATACAGCTGACATCAAACATAGCTCGATCTGAGTCAAAATGAGTTTAGTTCATGCACTTAAAACATATTAAGAAAAAAAATTGAGATTTATTTTTGGAACCAAATGATTTTCAAATTCGACAATTTTGTAGTCAAATTGAGCAGCTCAACGAGATGAATGCAATGCGTCTAATATCACTTAATTCTTGTATCATTAAAATATTTAAATAATCATAAAACAACATTCAAACAATGAAATCGATATGGGTTATCAGATGGAGTGATATGGATTCTTGTGTTAACAATTATGAGTTATACCACGGTCGAATCTTTATTTGACCACCATCGTCGGGCCACCACATCGTCGTAACTGAACCACCCCAACTCGACCACCACCTACGTCACTATAAGACCACAGTTGTTTTGCCACCGCCGCCGATCCACCACTGCGTGCCACAACCATCGTCGTTGTCAAAACACCACTATCGAGCCTAAGTTATTGTCAGACCACCGTAGTCCAACCTCCCTGTAAGTATGGAAGAAATCTAGATCACTGCATGGAATGTCCTAGAGAGATTATCTCGATTGAACAATATAATGTAGATATTTGAATGATTTAATGATATATAATTGAGTGATATTAGCTTGTCAAAGTGCTTAATTCCATTATAAACATGCAAGGTTTGAAATTCGTTTCATTCAAAAAATGACTTATGACTTTATTCAGGCTCGATTTGACACAAATTGGATAGATCTCAGTTTCATTAGGTGTACGCCATAATGAAAATTTTTTAATTTCTCATATCATACCGAATTCATTAAAACATTTATAAAAATTTCAATATTAACTAATCTATAATACATATATATATATATATATATATATATATATATCTCGTATAATTTGATGTTATTAAAATATAACATATTATGATTAAAAAAATAAAGTACAAATATTAAATAAACATTATACTTGAATCCTTTTAATTTTTTGATTATCGTTGAATGACGTCATAATCTTCATACTCAAAATTCTCTAATCTGTTCCGTCTGCTGCGCGCCTCCGGTTCCAATATAATCCCGCCGCAGCTATCGATTCCACCTCCTCCATCTCCACACTCATTTTCGGCTCCGCACAGCAGCCGAAGGAATCCAAAACAGGTACGAGGATATCATGGCGTTCTCTTCAACTATCTGATTCAGTTTCATGCTTGGTTTCATTCGAAACTCGGATAGTTTCAGTGATAACCACTCTTTATAATCCGGTGATTGTTATTTCCATGATTTGCTGCGGTTTTCAGGTTTATCAAAGTTAATTACCAAAGTTTTGATGGAGGATCTGCCGGAACACTTGCTTTTAGATATTCTGAAACGAATTGATCGAACTGCGGATAGGAATTCCATTTCTGTAGTTTGCAAGCGACTGCATAGGGCTGAGGCGGAGCAACGGGATTTCTTGCGTGTTGGATGTGGGCTGCACCCCGCGATCGAAGCATTTACTGCATTATGTAGTCGGTTTCGAAATTTATTGAAGCTAGAGATTAACTACACCGGTTGGAAGCCGGCTTTGGGCGAGCAACTGGGGAATGAAGCCTTGCAGGTTTTGTCTTCTAACTGTACTTCACTCAAAGAACTATCCCTAAGTTTCTGCGCTTTCATCGATGATGCTGCCATTTGGTTTTTATCTTCTTGCCCATATTTGACGTCTCTCACGCTAAATTTTGTTCCGAGTATCAGCTCTACTGGGATCTTATCTGCGGTAAATTGCTGCAAGAACCTTTCCACCCTGCACCTTATTCGCTGCATGACAGTGAGCAGCACTGAGTGGCTTGAGCACTTGGGGAAATCAGGAAATCTAAGGGAACTTTCCATCAAGAACTGCAGGGGTATAAGTGAGGTCGACATCATAAAGCTGGGTCCTGGGTGGAAGAAGCTCAGGAAATTGGATTTTGCCGTGGATGCGTACTATCAACACCCAAACCTCCACGATCGGTTATTGCTCGATGAACTTGATCAGGAATCGGTTTCCTGTGACGAGCTAAGAGAATTAAGTTTGACAAACTGCATAGTTGCCCCAGGCAATGGGCTGTCATTTCTACTCCGAAAATGTGCTGCTTTGGAAAAGCTTTTATTGGACATGTGCATAGGGGTAATGCACAGCGATTTTGTTGCGCTATCCAAGAAGTCGAGCAACCTTCGTGCCTTAACAGTGCGCCTCCCTTTGAGGCTTCATGGGTCTATTCTCGAGAATAACCACTTGCCGTTGAGAGATGGCAGTTTGAGGGCACTAGCGGCTGGGTGTCCCATGCTTAACACGCTTGACCTGTCTTTTTCCGATTGGGATTATCCATCCGCCTCATTCTTCACCCAGGAAGCTCTGATTGCTGTGATTCAGTGCTGCCCAATTCATGCGTTGAAGCTTCACTGCGCTGTCTTCTTCAATGACATAGGCATGAGGGTGCTTGGTGCATCACAATACTTGCAGGTGCTAGAGCTTTCGAAATGCCATAACGTTACTGATCGAGGATTGGCACATATTATAAAGTTACCAAGCATAAAAATTGTAAAGCTTTTCAAGTGTGTGGGAGTTTCAGATATTGGGCTCAATCCGCTTGTTGACACACACAAGTTGGATTTGCTTGCAGTTGAAGACTGCCCCTACATTACTGATACAGGTATAAAAGGGGCAGCACAATCTATTGTCTACAAGCAAGATTTGTCATGGATGTACTAGATCAATTTATAGGTTCTCGACTCCAAAGCTCTGGCCTTATTCTCCATAAAGATGGTGGAAGTAGCATGGGCGATCTGACTTTAAATTCTTGTTTCAGGTAATGTTTTTTTATGCATGACTGAAAATTACACATTATGTTATGCCTTTAAATTCGAGGGCATAGATAGCACACACAATATCAAGTTTGAATTAAATCTCCTCCTTTATGTAAATAGCTAAATTTCTTAATTATTGTACAGATTCTTCAATTTTCTTTGTAATGTTATATTTAATGTAGTACTGGTGATCGTTGACAACTATAGTCTGGGTTGGTAAAGTGTATGCCCTATCCAATGGATTTTTGAGTAATGGTGATACAATAGAGGTTGTGGAACAACGAGGACATCTATGGTAGAAGAAAATAGTTTGAGATTGTTGAAAAAAAAATGTTGTGAGATATATACCAGTTATTGTGGTATATATATATAAATAAAATAAAAGAACGATCTTTGATGAAGCGAAAAAGAGAACGAGAAAATTCATACTAAAAAAAAACAACACAACGGAACACACAAATTTAAGTGGTTCGGCAAATTGCCTACGTCCACGGAGCTGCAGGGGATTTTAATATTTGAGGAATTTACACCAGTCGATCGTCTCGACTTACAAGAGCGAACTCTTTCTCACTACATTGCTTTCTCTTCTTCTCTCTCTACACCGAGCTATACCGAAAAAACTCTACACCAAAATACACCGAAGAAGATAAACTTACAAGAAAAATAAATACAATTTTTCTTCTGCCACAAGTCACCAAGAAGAAGGCAAGGAAGAACAATCTTTTTTTCTTCTTTTTTCTTTCTTCTGCTGCAAGGAATTATTTCTTGCTCTTTCCTTCCTATTTCTCGAGGAAGCCCGAAGAAGAACATAAAAAACTGTGACTTAAAAACTGAAGGAGAATCGTGCTCTTAATTTTCTTCCTCTTCTGTTTGCAACTTAAAAGAGGCGAGGAGCGGCATTGTTTCGGGATTGTCGAGAAGGGAGCAGCGGTTTTCGCGAAAAAGTGAAGAATCACATCTTTTCACGATCTCAGCGGGAGACGGGAGCGGTTTATACCAGGCTCCATACTTAACAGATCTCTCACTTGGAGACCGATATACATGCTATAACGTCCATCTTCCTCGAATTGATATCCTCCACTGGCGGTGGCGTCTTTTTCTTCAAACATGAATCATTCACCTCTGCAACGCAAAACCCCTGTTTTCACTTAAGAAGACCAACTGAAAATGTGCAAAATTTCAGTTTCTCAAGAGTAACACCCTCAATCAACATATCACCAGGGTCCAAATAGACTTACACCTCTGATACACCAAAATAATATATTGTTTTGAGTACATATTTTATGTTTATTTTTTGTGATATTGCATTTTAAAGAAGATTATTTTCATGTTTTTGTTGCATGTAGATCTTTTTTAGACATTTGAAATAAAAATGACAAAAATGATGAAATTTAGAGCCAAAACAACGAATTTTAAAATTCTTGCGCATGATGCGCCTTTTGACAGAGGCTTGGCGCATGATGTGCCAGAACTGACGCTTGTACGTCAGAGACTACTTTTTTGTAGATTAAAGCAGTTTAAGAAGAATTTTTCGCGAATTTGCAAAAGGATACTTGTTCTACACACCTATTGAAGTAATTCAATGCATGTAGACACTTTAGAAGATTCTTTTACGAAGAGATATGTCTCTTGGATCAAATGACACATCTTTTGAATTCAAAAGAGTTGACTTTTGGAGGAAATTTTGAATTTCTTTTGAGATGAGACAACCCAAAATAAAAGAGGAAGACTTCAAGCAGTTTAGGGGGGACAAAAAGGACAAGAAAATGGGGGTGGCGTGAAAGGCAAGGAGAAGAGAAGAGAAAATTTTCTTCTAGTGTTGTAAGAGAAGAAGGAATGTGGGAAAATTTCTTCTTCATCACATTTCTAAGAGAGAATTGAGTGACTTGTAAAGAGAGAAAAACTTGGAGAGAACTTCTAGGGATTTGTTTGGGAAAGATTGTGAGATAAGTTGTGTTTTTTATTTCTTTTGTTTTGTAAAATTATTTTTATATATGAAATCTGTGTTTTGTCGTATCATTTTCATGAATTCAGAGTAGTGTTCTTTATCTTTCTCCCTACTTTAAGATATGATTTTGTGAAGAATTAAATTTGTTTTCTATGATTTTAAATGTTAATAATTTGTGATGATTTGAACTCCGATCTTCATTTACTTTTCGATCTGTCCAATTGAAATGTTAAAACATGTTGAGAAACATATGTTCTGAAAATGTCTATAATTTCTACAATAGGGGGAGAATCACATTTGATTTCATGAGAGAGAGTATGTTATCCATGAAATTGAGTGCAAATAAATAGAGAAATATACTTTGTTGGTTGCATAATTGGAGATTTTAAGGTGACAAATTTAAATCCTCAATTTAGTCCAGTTGATTGAAAACTAGTGAGAGTTTGTTAGCCCTCAGGGGAGGGGGTAGTGAGAGCTCTGGAGTGGCATCCGGTATCCTCCCAGCCTAACCACAAAATTAGGGACCAAACTCTGGATCTTTATAGCACTTGGAAGCGGGTAAAAAATAAGATTGTTCATATTTGACACAAAATAATATATATATCAAATGATTTTGATTTCTTCACAATCCATATACTCATTGTAAAAGGGAATGATGTTTTTTTAAATTTGAATCTTCCGTAAAAAAAAAAACTTTATTTAGTTTTCATAATTTTACTTTTGAAAGTTTAGTTTTTGGTTAGTTAACTGTCTTTCAACTGCATTTTATATAGCATTCACTTTAGTAGTTAATATTCAAACTCCCCACTTTAGTTTTATTTTTGTATTTTTAAATTATAAATAATTTTAAGAATTTACTTATAGGTTTTTCCAACGTTTATGTGGGATCGATATCTAGTACTCCATTAGAACTCTTTGTTACTTAAGCTATACGTATACTTGCGTTAATTTTAAAGGGGATTTGACAGTTTAAAAAGACTTTTAAAGATAAACTATTTTCATAAAAGATATTTTTCTTTGGATTATATTGCATATTTATTGTTATATTTGTCGTGTGTATTTTGTAATATTGAAAAAATATTTGCAAAATTTACACACTAAATCTACCCGCATCAACCTCCAAACTATTTCCTATATTACTTTTATCTCTGCTTACAACTCTCACTGCATGGGCAATATACTATATCTGTTAAAAGTCTTTTTCAACAAGTCTAGTCTTGTACCTCTTATTGTCACCAAGCTCAATATTCACCTAGTACACACACTTGTTGTGTAATATCTTCTTCTTTAGTGAAATTTCTGCAAGCTCCCACTCGCTCGAACTTTTATGTCATAAGATTTCTTCATAGCTTTGTGATTCTCCTTCATCTGTATTTGGAACAATAGGAATGATTGCCCCGGACCTACTCTCCTCTTCACTTCCATCATCAACAGAACTATGAACTGTCAACAATAGTACATCATGTTCTTCTTCAGATACTACATTTGCATTATCATCTTGACCAAACTTTGATTTTGATTTTCCTCTATTTGAGTTCATGTCCTACCATCTCTCTCTGAAATCAACATTCAGTGTCAAACTCGTACCTGAGATCTCGCCGGAATCTTTTCTGCGCATCTCCTCAGCTAAAACCAAATCACAAATATCATCATATTTCAGTTTAGATTTACGTGCAGAACTGCTAACTACCATCCTCATGGCTTCTCAACTATTTGACAACGATGCCAACAATATCAGCGCACGTATCTCATCATCAAAATCAATTTCAACAGACGACAATTGATTTGTGATAGTATTGAAATTATTCAGGTGTTAAACAACATAAACATCTTTCGCCATCTTCAAATTGAATAACTTATTCGTCAAGTACACCTTGTTATTCGTTGATAATTTTTCATACATACCTGATAAGGTTGTCATGAGATCTGCAACCGTTCTTTCCTTGACGACGTTGTGTGCAACGGACCTCGATATGGTCAATCGAATAACCCCCAGAACTTGTCGATCCAACAAATTTCATTCAGCCTCATCCATCCTTTCATGTTTTTTCCCCAATAACGGAAGATGAAGTTTCTTCCCATAGAGGTAGTCCACTTCTATCTGCGTCCTCTAATAACCAAAATCTGTGTCATCAAATCTCTTGATCCTTGAACTTTTCACTTCATCTTCAGTCATCATTCTTCCTTAGATCAAAATCTGTGAGATATATATCAGTTGTTGTGGTATATATATAGAAATAAAGTAGGAGAACGATTTTTGATGAAGAAAAAAATAGAATGAAAAAATTTACACTAGAAAACAGTGACACAGCGGAACACACAAATTTACGTGGTTCGACAAATTGTCTACGTCCACAGAGTTGCAGAGGATTTTACTACTTGAGGAATTTACACCAGTTGATCGTCTCGACTTACAAGAGTGAACTCTTTCTCACTTCATTGCTCTCATTTCTTCTCTCTCTATACCGAGATACACCGAAAAAACTCTACACCGAGATACACCGAAGAAGTTAAACTTAAAAGAAAAATAAATTCAATTTCTCTTCTGCCACAAGTCACAAAGAAGAAGCGAAAAAAGAACAATCTTCTTCTTCTTTTTCTTTCTTCTTCCTTCTGCCGCAAGGAACTACTTCTTGCACTTTCCTTCCTCTATTTCGAGGAAGCCCGAAGAAGAACACAAAAAACCGACTTAGAAACTAAGGAGAACCGTGCCTCAATTTTCTTCCTTTTTTGTTCGCAACTTAAAAGAGGCGGGGGGCGGTGTCGTTTCGCGATCCTGGAGGCGGGAGCAGCGGTTTTTGCGAAACAGTGAAGAATCACGACTTTTCACGATCTCAATGGGAGGCGGGAGTGTTTCCTATCAGGCTTCATACTTAACAAAAAATAGTAGCAATGAGTTGCAATTTGGTAATTGGGGTTGTCCTAGTCTTAAAGGAGTTCAGTACTTTGTTTCTATTTGTTGCCTAGTTTGTAGAATTTGTTTATCATGATGTTAGTTGTGCCTATTTTTATGTTTGCAACTGTTTGTTGTTAGCTTATATAATGACCATTTTCTCATCAGTGAGATATATTAGTTTAGTCCAACTTTGTTCTCCTTTGTTTTAGGGTATGTTTGTTTTAGCTTATTAAGCTGTGTTTCAATTGTTTGGCTGCACAATTAACGCGAACGGCGTGTTCACCGCACCGCTCAAATTCATGAATTTGCAGAGGCCGCTCTTGCTTTCCCGGCGTCCACAATTTGGAATTTCATGGATTCCTATTTTGCTGCGTCCTGCGTCCTGCGTCCTGCGTCCTGCATCCTGCCTCCTGCAAATTGCTCATATATTTATTTTTTTTGGGTACCAATCGGCTTGCCATTAATTACATAATTCTTTTTTGGTGTAATTTGTTAGGTCACAATAATTACACACGTACCACAAAATTCTACTATTATTTAAATCTAAATAGATCCTTAACTATTTACATAACTCAGAAGTAAATAGTAATATTTATTACATAAATATACATACAAACATACATACATACATACATACATACATACATACATACGACAATCATATCAAAATTTTATATATGGCTATAAAAATATAAAATTAAATTTGTGAATTCTCTTTCCAATAGCATTAAACACCTAAAAAATTTATGTAATATGAATAGAATGGTACTTTAGACATTTATCAACGAACAACACTTTCAAAACTAATTTTTCCAAACAAATCAACTAATTCTGAAACTCCAGCTTTTGAACAACAGATTTTTCACAACAGCTTTTGAACTGAAATTTCGTACAACCACAAAAAAAAAGAAAAATACACACTTAGTTTACTGTTTTTCTCCGCCCATTTGCAACAGTGATTTGAGAGCTTGGTTAGAGTTCCACAGTGGCTTTTGAAACTTTTGTGCAGCCAGCTGTGCCACACTTTGATGGTCACAATGACCATTGGAGCATGCTCATGGAGAATTTTTTTAGGTCCAAAGATTATCAGACACTTGTTAATTCTGGAGTTGCATAACCAACAGTGGGTATTGTGCTACTAAATGCACATAAGATTAACTTGAAGGGCAGAGGGTGAAGGATCTCGAATCAAAAAATTTTCTTATCTAGGCAATTGATTGCTCCATCTTGAAAATTATTTTTTGTGGAAAAAACTTCCAAGCTGATCGGGGAATCTGTGGAAAAGTATGAGAGGGAAACAAAGGCAAAGAGACCCCAATTTCAAGCAATCTTGAGGCAATTTCAAAACTTGCACATGAAGTTTAGAGAATCATTGTCGAATTATCACAAATGAAATGAGAATTCATGGCGAGTTGGCAACAAATTGGTTGATGTTCAATTAGAATATTCTTTACATTATGACAACAAAACTCAACTTTGTTATTGATGCGTGTTGGAAGGTCCGCGACAGCAGAGTAATGAATTATAATCTTAGCATTGCACGAAAACCCAAAACACATTTATATAAAATTAGATAACAAATCGAAACACTGGAACTTTTTACGTGTAAAACTCGGAAAGAAAAAAAATCACGGGGTCTATCCCAGTTGAAATATTCTACTATGACTTGGTGATTATAGGTACAATCTCCTCCCATAAGTGGGAAATCGTTACACAGTTTTTTGAGTTACGAAGTCGGTATGCGGAAGAGTTCGTTGTCCCGCAGTAGGGAGCAGTCGCAACGTGAGTAACTGTTAGAGTTTCAGTGCACCGTCTTGGGGGTCGGCATGATGTTCGGTATAATACGTCGCTTTGTAGATTGCTTCGTGACTCGGTAACATCAGTTGTTGTTTCGCACGATGCTTTACCGCAAGGAGTGAGAGGCGACCGATGGTGTTCATTAGCGGTTGGCGTGGTGGTCGATGGTAGTCGGCAACAGTAGGAGCTGGAGGTGTTTGCCTGATTGTCGGTGTAAGATTTTTTATTTTAGCTCCCTCTTCTTCACGCTCTGGTATTCCTCTTGCTCATGGCCTAGTACCCTTCTTAAGAGTGGGGTAGAGCTCTATTTATAGAATTCAGATTACAAATAAGGAATGAATCTAAACTACTAAGATCAGACGACTCAGAGAGGTCTCCCTGATTTAACGACATTCAATAAACATTTGAGTGCCTTATTTATGTCTGAATTGAAGAACTTTGGGCTCTTGGATTTGTCTTATTGAACTCAGATACCTTTTGAATACAATAATATAGTGCAGAAAAATTTGTATTGTCTGAATTGAAAGATGTTGGTTGTGATGTGAAATTCAATAATGGCTATACAGTTTCTGTTAAAAGTTTGCTATTCAAACCATCATAAATTTTATTCAAAATATTGTTAGTGCTGTGGAGCTTGATTGCCTGCAGTAGCACCCAACTTTTCAATGCTCTGCAAAACAATTTCGGTGCCCCAGAGGGGGGGAGGGGGGGGGGGGCACTCCAGAGGATTGGGATCCCCCGTGCCCCGAAGAGTTTCTCTTTAAAGATTCAAAAACAGAGTGATTGGAATTCCTACGCTATTGGTGGGTGTCAAGGCGCTACTTTTCCTTCAGCAAACCCAAGCAAGCGGAAAGTCAACACTAGAGTGGCGCTACGGCGTCAAGAGTGACTCTACGGCTCCAGAAGTAGTAAGCTCTTGTTTCATGAAGGATCATATTCTCTCTCGCAGTGTATCCTCAACGGTGCATAACAGGTGTAGAACAACATCTATGTTGAGAAGGTTAATTTTTGTCGAGAAATTTCTTATGTGAGATCAAGAGAGAAAGAAACGTGAATTGTTGTATGTTTCAATGATGTAGAGAGTGGATCTAAATAGTATAATTCTATGCTATTTTACTTTTTTATAATGAAATTATGATGAGGTGTTGCATTGTGGCTCTACGGCGCCAAAAGTGGTGAGCTCTTGTTTCACGAAGGATCATATTCTCTCTCGCAGTGTATTCTCGACGGTGCATAACATGTGTAGAGCAACATCTGTGTTGAGAAAGTTAATTTTGTCGAGAAATTTGTTATGTGAAATTAAGAGAGAAAGAAACGAGAATTGTTGAATGTTTCAATGATGTGGAGAGTGGATATAAGTAGTATAATTCTATGCTATTTGACTTTTTTATAATGAAATTCTGATGAGGTGTTTCATTGTGTTTTTTTATCGTTCTTGAATTTTTCCACATTAAATTTATGTGTGTGTGTGTGTGTGTTTTTTTTTTTTTGCACACTTCTTTTCAATTTATTATTCTGAATCTCTCGAATTTGTGTGTTTCCCGCAGTGTGATCTTGATTGTGAATCAATCAAATCTTAAGTTTCCATCCCAACTAGTGGTATCAGAGAGGGGTTTCTTCTTCCAAAAACCTTTTTATTCAAGTGAGAGCAATGACCGGCAAAGTGAGGTATAAGGTAGAGAAGTTTAATGGATCAAATTTTATGTTTTGGAAAATACAATGGAAGATTTGTTGCATAAAAAAAAAACTGTAACAAGAGCCGGAAGAAATCAATAAAAAACTTGAATTTTTGGCTATAGAAGAATGAAAAGTGCCTAATCGAACAACCATAGGTTTGATTCGTGTTTTACTTTTCTCAGTGTTGTTTTCAACATAGTGAATAAAAAAACCTACGGTAAATCTCATGACAAAACTGACAAAAATGTATAAAAAATCTTCAGCATCAAATACATTTTTTTTTAATGAAGAGATTATTCAACATAAAGATGACAGAAGGTAGTTTGGTGGCTAAACACTTTAACAATTTCAACAATGTGACTAATTAGTTATGTTTTGTGGGCATCAAATTTGATGATGAATTTAGGGGACTATTATTGCCGAACGATTAGGATCGATTGGTCATGCGGTGAGTAACTTTTTAGGTTATATGAAGTCGAACTTCGATGATATCACGGGATTAGTGAATGAAGAAGTTCGCAAGCAGGCAATGAGCAGTGAATTTTCAAGTTTTACGTTAAATGTTGAGAATAGAGGAAGGAATCTAGGCAAAAATATATGCAGAGATAAATTCAAGTCCAGAAGAGGAAAGTTCTGGTCAGGAAAATGAAATAGGAGTGAATGCTGGAACTATGGGAAGATAAATCATTTCATGGACTATAGAGCTCCATGAAAGCTTGGTGGAGGCCAAGATTGGTATCTTTCTATAAATATATCCATAGGTGACAAAGTGACTCCCTGGTTTTGTTCCTAGCCACTGCTGAATCTTGGATAATAGATTCATGCGCCTCCTTTTATGCATGCCCCAACAAAGAGGTGTTTACAAACTATACTTAGAGTGTTTTTGGAAAGATAGATTTCAGAGATAAAAAGGCCTGCAGTATCGTTACAATGGGTGTTGTTGTACCAAGTTGTCAAATGAAACAGTCTGAAAGATCAGTCAAATTAGACATGTTCCAAGTCTGAAGAGAAATGTGATCTTAGTGAGTCAGGGTAAATGAGTATTTTCACAGGTGATTTTTGGAAGGTGATCGAGGGGCAATTGTGACTTGGGGAAAATTGAAGGCACTCTTTACTGATTAATGAGATGACAAAATCCATTGATGATGTTAGATCCAAGGTTGATGCAAGTTTTTGGTATTGCATGTTAAATCATATGAGCGAAATATGTATGAAGTCTCGACATTCTAAGAATAAACTTCAAGGTTTGAAGTCTATATAGTTATATTTATGTGAATACTTTGTATATGACAAGCAAAAGAAATTTTTTTCTGTCAAATGTGGAGCAATGTGAAGTCACAGAAGTTAGAGTTAATGCATACTGACCTATGATGTCCTAATCCAGTTCAGTCTATTGAAGGTTCCCACTATTGATGTGGGGTGTCTCCCGCGATTTCTCACGCAAATGCTGGATGAAGCAACCTGTTTTTTTGGACTGATTCAATCCATCAATGCCCAAACCTTTTTAACCAGAGGATCTTAGTGGTCAGGCGATCCCTCCTTGCCATGGGTTTGCTGCCTAGCTGAGGGAACCTTACCCTTGGTTACCCAGTCCAATAAGTATGTTTTTTTTGCATTGCAGTGCAATTTTTCGTGTTTGTGTTCGGGACAACCGTCAGTGTCCCAGTTTCTCCATTATAGGGTTTTATCCAAAGGCGGGTGGTGCTCCGGCTATAGCTCGTCCAAGTGGTGATCTTCTTTCAAGGTTCTAGTGGTGCTCCAATTGAAGCTTGTGAGAATATTTATCCTCGACCTTTCTCCACACCCCTTGCCTCGATGCCATGTCATCTATCCTGACTGCAACCGCCCAGATAGCTTCCTATAGCTGTTTTCCTTGCAGTTGTCTACCTCTCTGCAACTATACTACCTCTCACCTTGTTGCCATCTCCTGAAATACCCCACCTCCCCCCTTCCAAATTGTTGCCACCATCCAGAACTCTCGCTCCTCCCACTCCACCTTACTGTTAGCACCCCAAACCAGTTGCACTCTTGTTGCTGCTACTCCGAACTGACCACATTGTTGTCATCGTCTCACTGGACAACCCTGCTGCATCAATCCCTTTTGCTTGCTTGCAACCCGAAACATTGGAAACCACTATCGTGCTGTTTTTTGCTTGTCAATTGCCTCGTCCAATGCTACGCCACCTTTCAAGCCTTTGTGACCACCACCACCACACCTTGATCCAACCCTAGTTTGAGTGTTTGTGTTGTGCCTATTGTTATTTCAGATTTTCAGGTGTCACGTTATTGTATTTGCCCTGTCAAGTGTGTTGATTGTAATGATTTATTTGCTTTCTCTGTTGTGATTTAAGTTGGCTCGGTATGAACTAATTTGTTACTTTCATAGATGATCTCACCAGAAAGTTATGAATATATTTTTTATAAAATAAATAAGATATAATCTGGGTGTTTAAGAAGTTGAAGATTATGATAGAGAATGAAACAGGCTTGAGGCTGAAGTGTCTCAACATGGAGCTAGTGAAAATTAATAGTTGATCACTTCAGATATTTGGGGTTTGTTTTATGTACCCATATTCTAGATTGGAAGAGGAAGTTGGATGATGAGAGGGAAAATTGTATTTTTCTTGGTGTTAATGATCAGTGAAAGTCTTAAAATCTTCACAATCATAACACTATCCAATTTGGGAATGGAGCCAAAATTTAGTTGTAGATAGGGTTGTAATCTAGCCAAGTATATCATAGTTTGGACTTGGTTTGGTAAAATTATAAGTTATTCATGTTCGGCTTGAGCTTGTGTCGAGCTTTAACATATTGTTTAAGCTTGACTTGTTTAAAATTTTTCAAAGTTCAAACTTGATTTGCTTATAACAAGTGATTGAGTATTTAAGTAAGTTAATAAACAAGTTAAAAATTCAAACGAGTATCTAGATTTTCATATAAAAAATATAATAAATAATTTTATAAATTTAAATAAATAAACAATTGAATAAATTATATAAGCAAGTGAATTAATCCACATGCTATCATCTAGGGTCTACAATAGATATATTATCATAAAAATGAATTCTAAGATAGGAAAAAATATTGAAACAAGAGTAAAATAAATTAAAAGAAATAATATTATAAAGTAATTCCTAATGTGAAACCATTCATCAATTGTAGAGATAATTGAGAAAAATCAAAGGAAGTCAGATCAAGCATAATAAAAAAGAATGAACAAAAGTGATATTCAATTTCAAAATTCTATCATGTTAATTTTCAAATAGTAATAATTAATATAAAAATAAATTTATAATTAATAATTAATCTAAAATATTATTGATATAACATTATATTACTTAAAAATTTTAATTAAATAATTTCTAGTTAATTAAGTTTTATTTAGATAATATATCATATATGATATGAGCGATATTTGAGTTTAATATTGAGTTTTTAATAAATTACGTGTTGAACAACAAACGAGTTTGTTCGTGAACATAAATGAACAAGTTCAACTATGTGCATATTTAGTTCATTTAAGATTCGAGTTTTCAAAATTGTTCAAGTTTGTTTATTTACTAATTTGAATAAATATGATTGATTCTTAATCAAGCCGAGTTCGAGTTGTTCTTCGAGTGCATTGATTCATTTATAACCCTAGTTGAAAAACCAATTCTAAGTAAGTTCTATGGAGAAGATGGTGTTAGAGCAACCCAACAGTAGCAACACCCTGCTCCAACAATTGATGCGCATGAGAATCCTCTCAATGGAACTCATGACGCGTGTAATCCAACAGTATTTAAAAGTCCTGTGAAAGAATTTAAACGGCACAAAATAATTGGTGTGAAGTGGGTTTAGAAGACAATGCTACAAGAGAATGGTGACATCGACAATTACATGGCATGCTTGGCGGCCAAGGGCCAAGCAAGATTTCGGTGTTGATTGTAAGGAAGTATTTGCCTAGTTGCAAGGCATGGCACAATCAGATCGTTGATTGTATTTCAGCTGTAGATTTAGTTCACGTTCATTTGGAGATTTTCTAGATCATGTATTTTTCTATCAACCTTCGGGTTATTGGTACTTTGGCTTAAAAACTTATCTTTTGAAGGAAGGATTTTAAAAAATGCCGTTATGAACTTACACTTCATCATAAAAATGATGGAGAGAAAATGCTCATTGTTTGTTAATATGCGGTTGATCTAATATGTACAATGTTTGGAAGCTTTAAGAAATCCGTGATGATTGATTTTGGAGTATGTCTGATCTCGGCATGATGAGCAAATACTGCAAAAAGAATTCTTAGTTGCTTGCAAGATAAAAAGGAGTTAGGAGTTGTTCTTCAAAAAGGGAGATAAGTCATATTTGTTGTAGTTTACGGATAGTAATTTTGTAGGAGATTCTGATTATTGTGGAAATTACATCCAAGTATTTGTTTTTCATGCCAAGAACATGAACTATTTCTTGATTGTCAAAAAAGCAGCCATTCATGACATTTGTCAACCCTACATTAGCTGAATTTGTCGTAGTAACATCATGTGCCCGCAACCTATTTAGTTAACGAAGATTCTTGAGGAGCTACAGGGACCTACTCATTTACTGTGAAAACAATTTACATGTAAAGCTCTCAAAGAATCCTGTTCTACATATTCGAAGGAAGCATATAGATTTGAAGTATCATTTTTTGAGAGATCTCACAAATGGTGTTATTAAACTAGTTTAATGGAGAAGAGTGAATTGCTGATATTTTAGAAAGTCTCTCCATTTCAGAAGCTCAGGGTGCTTTGTGTTTGCTTCTCAAAGGACATTATTTGGGGATGGCGCCTCTATGTTGAGTTTTCTTAAACCATAGTTTTGTGTGAAACATCAGTTTAAGAGAAACGACAATGAACAAAAAATAATTGCAGCACATTAGAATGTGTTGATGTAGGTTGCTTTAATCTCTAGGAGTTTAGCTGTTAGTTTATGTTTTTTGCCTAATTTGCGGGAGTTGTTTAGCATGGTGTGCTTATAACTATCATGATCATGCTTGGCGGCTTGCAATTAAAGGTAGAAGTGGACGGTCGAACGATACTGTCATATTAATCTAATGTTTACAG
>NEWO01000005.1:776773-792157 GCA_003013225.1 Phalaenopsis aphrodite
TAAATTATTATTTTATCTCATTTAATAAAATAATTTTATTTTTCATTAGGCTGTCATTGAATTTGTTTCCGCTTAACACATTTTAAATTTGAATTATTATATTCAAAATAACAATAAGGGAATGGTGCAATTTAATATAGGTAGTAGTAAATTTTATTTATGCATGAAAATGTAAGACTGGACAACTGGGTTATTAATGCAAAATGTAAAGTTTAGAGGTTAGATATGCAAATACATAAGAAATGGGTGGTGCGCATCATAAAAAACTAAGCATGTAAAATGCATAACAAATGCCTACCAATCCAATTGTAAGTGGTGGGTAGTGCATGAACAACTGTTATTTTCTTTTAACTTGCCAAAAATTTTCCATAAAAAAAATGATAATGGAGAAAAGTTATCTAGTTAAAAATTATGCTGCTCCTTGTTTCATAATCACAAATTTTCCTCATTTATAAAATATTTCAAAGTGAGTGTACGCACCAAAATCGTCGACATAAATCTTAAAGCAATCAGGCAATTCAGGACGATGGTCAGACAATCAAGACATCAACAACATGATTCAAGCTAGTCATCTAACGACGGATAGCTCTGTTGAAGTCAATTGAAACACTATGATGAGGGACCAATTGGTAGACCACACCTACAGTTTTAGACCGTCATAACTCCTCACGAGGGGTGCCCAGCCGCAACACATCGACCGGCCAGCTTTTTACTTCAGTAAGCCCGATCACGACTCAACCTGTCGCCTTGGCCTTCAGATCGAACTCAAGAGTGTCGACTGGTCGGTTACCTCCATATTTGCATTCAAATTGTAATACATATTAGGTAGTCAATCATTATTATGTAATTGTATTAAAAACAATTTCCATAATTGCTCTCTTTTCTATAGATGTACAATACACCTTTATAAATAGAGGACAATAAGGTGAATAAAGGGTCCGCTCCTCGTTTCTCTATAGGGATTTCCTCAATTATTCTCTCTCATCTTCCTTTGTTCGACTCTAACTCTTTCGGCGTGTTTTCACAATGGACAATTTAAGAGTCAACATCTTGAAAGGTGGTGCAGTGAGCGTGGACATGCCCCATACGAGAAGCAGAGTCAACTACGAAAGAGAATCCTTGCGAAGAGATGAAATACACATGAAATTCAATAGAGAAATGACACATCAAGATATACAAGAAGAGGTCCAGGTACCGTGACCACATATTATCGATCGATCCGAGAACCTCTAAGCAGCCTTAACTCAGAGAAATGTCCAACCACCACCCTGGAGAGAGGATCTCGGGGAGCTCGACCCTAGAGAGCTTCCCTTAACCCTATGGTGCCCTGCGAACAGGTTAGTGACTTACCGACTGAATGGTAAGAAGACTCCCTGCACAATAACAGTGTGGGATCCACATTGATCGTCAGAAAACTCTAAGGGGGAGGCCCCACTAGGATGATGGTGGGTAATGTTTTCTCTTGGAGGATCCTGAAGGCCATCTCTCCGGCGAAGCTGAGAATTCTCACTTTGGCTCCTATAAAGGAAAGAGTGACAAGTTTGATCACCTGACTTCTTTTGAGTCATTGGTCAGGATCCTACAGGTTGATGATGCCAAGAAGTACCGGCTTGTTCTGATCACTCTGAAAGAAGTCACACTCTGAGGGTTCAATAATTTGTCGGATGGCATCATCCCATCCCTCTTTGAATTTTGCAAGCTCTTCCTGTCGTATTTTGTCAGTGTGCAGAAACAAAGGAATGACACAGAGACCTTGTTGCATATCTAGCTGGGAGAGAATGAAAGCCTACGAGCTTACATTACATGCTTCGAAAAGGAAATGCTTAAGGTGAAGAACTTAGAACCACTCATCGCCCGGGCTGCCCCGAAATAGGGGATCCGCAACAAACAATTTAGGTATGACCTAAACCTACTCAGGCCAAGGACATTTATGGAGGTCTTGGAATTTGTCAATGATCACATCATTGCCGAGGAGAACCTCATGGATTCTCTGGAAACCAAACCGGGGGTGTCTGACCGTCGATCGCAGAAGCAAGAAGGCTGGGATGATGAAAGAAGAATAAAGAATGATCAAACCTTTAGTGGTCGACTGACCGACAATCCTCAACCCAATAAATTTTGAGGGAGTGATCAAGGCAGCAATGAATGGCAGTACCGTCCGGATCAACAGTCGGGTGATACTACCAATGACCACACATGTATCAGTAGATGGAAGGGTTGACACCTTTGAATCTGACGATGTCTGAGTTAGTCCAGGTCATTCAAAATAAAGACTACTTAAAGAAGACCCCTCCCCTAAACTACATCCGAACAAGTATTGCGTCTACCATCGAGACCAGATACATGACACAGAGGAGTGCTGCCACCTCCTAAACTTGGGGGAAGAGCTCATCAAGACCAACAAGCTGAAAGAATTCATCGTCATCAGAGCACACACACAACGACAATGCCCTGATAGAGGATCCCAAGGTTGGTCTTATTCAAGCAAACATAATCCATTTGGCTGGATTCACCTCAGCTATTTTTGGAGGAGACAGAGGATTTTGTAAGCTCTTCCCGTCATTTTTGGAGGAGACAGAGGATTCACCACTAAGAAAATGATGTTTTAATTACAAAAATTATTTTTATATTTTTCTTATACACCTCTGAGTAAGAAAACTTAGAGAATCAAATTTTCTATTTTTTTTATTTTTAATTCATTTATTATAATTATTTTAATGAGAAAACAAAGAAAATTCATTTTTAAGCTTTTAAAACTTATTTTGAACTTAGGAAAATTTGAGAAAAATATTTTAATGAGTCCCAAGTGATCAGAGAACCGTTAGAAACATTTTGAAATATTCTTGTATTTTTAAAATTTTTATTTATTTTTAATTATTTAAAATTCAAAATGAGGCCCAAAAATTAAGTGTTTTATTAAAAGTGATTTTTATTTTTCCTAAGTACCTCTGATCACAAGAAACTAAGAAAAGCATTTTTTATAATTTTCCCAAGAGTATTTAATTTATTATAATTATTTTTGTACAAAAATACAAGTTTTCTTAAAAAATCCACTTTAGTGCTTACACTAAGCTAAATAATTTTGAATTTTTTACAGTAGGTAAATATGATTTTTATGAACAATGTGAATTTGATTTTGTTAATTTTTCATATGTATTTAATTTACATAAATTTATACAAAGTATTCACATTTAACTAAGTATAGAAATTCATAAAATGATTCAAAGCATCACAATATTTTTCATAGACTTCTCTGACCACAAGAAACCTACTAAAATTATTCTCATAATTTTTTAAATGATATTTTGATTTATATAATTTAAATAAGCCAAAATGGTCACCTTGGGTTGAAAAGTAGGGTTAGGAGCATAGAGATGCCATCTGACCTTAGAAAAATCAAAGAACATCCCCTCTGTGATGGGGAATAAACCCTAAAAATCTCAAGCCATGGTGAACACTCGTTATTCATGGAGAGTTAAAATACCTCAGAGGGTATTTAATTAATATAAAATCATGTATTTGGAAAATAATTTTGATCCACATTATTCTCCTCTATTCAGTGAGCAAGAGGATATTTTTGTTTTATTTTTATGATTTTTCTATGAGAAGTTATGAATTTTTAAGGATCTGTTATTTATTTAATTAAGAAAAAGCTTTAATTTTATATTTATCCTAATCACGTGTCGCCTCATCCTCGTCTTCTCTGAAGCGCCACGCGTCATTTTTTGGTTTGGCGCCACGCGTCCCGTTGTTCACACATGAAGACTTCGTCCGGCTCTATCTCGTCCGTCCATCTGATACACACTCAATCAGATGGCTCTCTGTCATCGTCCCCGATAGCCAAAACCTGTGAACCGTCCAACTTTAAACCTTAAGATCTCGGCCTAGACTCAACCAAATTACTTTGGGTTTATTCCTACATCTTCATCTACTCAAGACGAGTACATCTATACAGTTACATTGCTATGAATTGCAAGTTTTCTACATAAAGGTCCAAACTGAGCTCAAAATTAGGGTTAATGAGCTATAAATTTGCCAAAGAGGTGAGGCCCCGATTGGGTGCTTGTGGAAGCTTCAGTGGAGTCTGACGAAACTTGTGGATGTGTTTATTTCCTCTGGTGAAGGCTCCAAGTATGAGTTCGATCAAAGGGTGGAGCGGCCTTGGTCTAAGGATAGGTTAGAGGGCTTAACAGAGACGGATTTTGATGGGGATTTTCCTCTCTTACTCTAGTGAAGCTCAAGATCAAATCAATTTGGGGTTTAAGAGAGTTTTGAGGAAGGCCGAATTTTGCCCTGATTTTGAGCTCAAAAATTGAGCTCAAGTGATGGGGAAGATGGCCAAAGAATGGTTGCAATGGGGTTGCGTAGTCTTAAAGGAGCTCTGGAAATAGTTTAAACAGGGTTCCCTCACGAAAATTCTTTTGGTCTCATTTTAGCCATGGAAGAGGGGTTTAAGTAAAATAGCTTAAGGTGGCTGTCATGGCCTTCATTTGGGTGCAATGTGGAGCTTAAGCGGAGGGCTTCAAGATGCTAAACACCAATCAAAGCTAGACACATTGAATGGGTGAAATTGGGTTTGAACTTAGGCATGGGGGGTCTCGGTTTTGGATCCTTTGGAGACTAGGGTGGCTGGCCATGGCAAGGGAGGTGCTTAGGTGGCTCAAGAACCTCAGAGAAATCTGTCATGACAATTAATTTGGGCTGGTGATAGGTTTTGGCAAAGATATCATTGGCTTAAGCAATTTAGGAAACAAAACCCTTTATTTAAGGGACCTTTGGTCCATGGCTCATCTAGGGTGGGTTAATTGGGTCTATCTTGGTTACTAGGACCCAAAAGTTGGTTGTATAAATCTTGCCTTGATCAATTTGACATGGCTAGGTCAATTTTGGTGCATGGGTCCAATGTGGGTCCAAATGACCAAAGGTTGGGTTTGGGCCAGACTAGCCATAATTTGAGCCCAATTAATTGATCAAAATTGTGTAAATGATTGTAATGAAGATTTTTGGTGAAGGATTGAAATGATTTTGAGTTCAATTGGGGGTTCAATTTGAAGGATTTTGGGATTTTGATCAATTTGGGCATGTTGGGCTAGACTTGGGTGTAGGTTGGGCTAAGTCCAAATTGATTGTTGAAAATGGTCGATAAGAGTATCATGAAGAGTTTTCAACATAAATTAGGTGTCAATTTTGAGGTTAGAGCAATCAATTTGGTAGAATTTGGGGTCATAGCCAATTTAGAGCAAATTTGGGGATTTTTGGACTTGGGTTAAAATTGAATGCAATTGAGGCTTCACCAAGGCCAATTGAAGGTCAATTTTAATGTGTAGGATTTTTATGAAGAGTTTTCAACATAAATTGTGGCAAATTGAGTAGGTTATGTAGTTTAATTTGGTGGGATTAAGTCATAGGGCCAAAATTGGGGGCTTGACTTAGATCAAAATTGGGCTCAAAGCTTGGGCCAATTAAGCTTAGATTTGGTTTAGGTTGGTCATATGGAAGGTGAATTTGAGTTTAGGGTTGAAATTGGGGGAAATTGGGACCAGGTTAATAAACATTTGGGGTAAATTTGGGGAAGTTGGGCCTTTAAAGGTAAGTTGGGGGTTTTGGTCAAAATAGTCAAATTGGGTTTAATTGGAGAGTAAAAATTCGTTTTATAAACATTTGAAGTGATTTTGGAGGTTTTGGGAAAGTTTGGGGTGCCAAGGATATTTCTGTAATTTTAGCATTTTTGGGGCTATTTTGGTAAATTTGACATTTTTGGGTGGTTTTGGATAATTTGGGTATCTTCAAATGGTTTGAAATGATTTTTGAACAAATTTCGATATTTTGGGTGAATTTGGAAATTTTGGTCAAATTTAAGGCTCCAAGGGTATCTAAATAATTTGGGGGATTTTGGGACAAAAAACTGAGTGGGATATTTTTGGTAGAATTAGGGTGTCAAACACCCTATATGAGCTATGAACCAATGAAAACCCCATTTGGGCCCTATATGTATTGGTTTTAGTTAAACCCTAGCCTAGGGCTAGTGGGTTTAGTAGACCATCTACATGGGTTTCCTAAAAGATCAAGGGATCAAAATCAACAATTTTTTGGGTTTAGAGTTGTGAGTGGTTGTGGGTGAGAGTGAGTGTAAGTGAGTGAACGAGATTCAAACCAATACCCAAAGTCAACCCTAAGATCAATCAGTCTTATGGGGACTCATCTTGAGCTTCCTCATACTGACCCCACCTACTAAGTGCTAGAGGTTAGAACCAATATGTGAAACTTTAAGTTGAGCAAAGAGGAGTGTAGAATTTCTAATGGCGAGGGTTCCTTTTTTAGTTCTCTAGGAAAAGTCAACAGTAAAGTCCTATGGCTAGACTCTAGGCTACTAAACAGCAAACTAAACCTCAACCAAAAGTGAGGTCAACAAATGGTAAGATAGACCGACGAGGTTGGCGAGGTTTTAAGATCTGGCCTAGGATCTTCTCCAAAGAACGGTGAATCTCTCCCCATGAGGAGATTCTGACGATGTCACGAACTCTGACGAAGGTCCTTCTCCCTATAAAGATGAAGCTCTCCTCAAGAAGGAGATTCCAACAATGCCTAGAGCTCTAGCGAAAATCTTGCTGACAAGAATGAAGAAGCTCTCTCATTAAAGGACACTCCGTCGATGCTCTGAGCAAGATCTCCCCTTTCCCTCTATTTTCTCCAGCGTGGTGGTGGTCGGAAAAGGAGAAACAATGAATGGAAGGAAGAAGATGAAGAAGAAAAAGAAAAAAAAGAAGAATGGAGAAAAGAAACTCCAAGAACTCCAAGCTCTCCTCCTCTAAAGCCTTTCTTAGCTTTCCTTAGCTCACTAAGTCCAATGGTTGATGATCCAAATAAAATGAGTCCCTTTCCCATGGTTAAACCTCCTTAAAGGGCTTACCCAATGCCACCTTCGCCATTTAACATGGTCCTGAAATGCTTTTTATTCCATTTTAGGGTGGAGAACAAAGGCAAAAGGAGGAGGACCCCTGGTAATGGTCTTCTCACCGATGGAAAACCAGGGCTCGGAGGTCAAAAATCATTAAACATGTTCTAGCGGCTTGGCTACGCCTGGTTCGGATGTGGTCACACCACAATTTATAGTGTCGCAGATCGGGGTCTGGTGTGGCTACGTCTGAGGCCCTGCGTAATTACATCGAGTGCTCTATCTGGCCAATGTGGTCATGCCCTCATTGGCATTGATCATGCCGATTGAAAGACCTGGAGCGCTTTGGGGAGGCTTTAGCGTGATCACACACGATATTAGGCGTGGTCATGCCAGAATCAAGCTTGGTCACACTAGAACCCAAAAAATTTTGGCTTCTGAAAAAATTTGTCAAAAGGGCTTCGAGCTTTGTTGGAACCTTTGGAGGCTCATATATGACCAATTAAGATATTGATACCTCTGTAAGGATCACTAATGTGTCTCAAAAGAGCTTGAGAAGGTGAACTGTAAATGTGTCGTTGAGCATGATGGTTTCAATCGTGAAATTCGTCTGTAAAGGCCTTAAGTTTAAGGCACGAGCATGTATGAAGCAACCTCGTCAATGGTCTATGTCATGGACTATCTGTATCAGTCAGATATAACCTCGTGCCACATAAACGAACGCATCACGGAGGATGCCATTGACATTGTTAGTTTGACAGCCATCGACCCCGATCGTAACCTTTGTATCGGTGCAGTCTCGCTGAAACTCGGTGGTTGTGTTTGAATCTGGCCCAAACGCCAGGGTTTCCTGGCGAATGTACCTCTATGCGATCAGACAAGTCGACCACATCGATCGAAGCAGGTTCGGTCCGTAATCATTTTTTATTTCTTCACAATTTCTTCCTCTTTGCAGAAGGAGGAACCCAAAAAACGGCCTTTGCTAGCCTTTGAGGATCCACGATGACCCGGCTTGAACTATCAACCATAATGCTCCTTGGTTACACGAGGAAAAGCTAACAACAATTTATAGAGCGCACCAAGCACGAAACCCTGAGGGAAGTCAATTATTCAATCGATTAATGACTTTAATGTCAATAATTGTTTACTAGTTTCCCTGTTCTTATCGTAGCTGTCAATGAGCATAAAAACATAGGAAACTAATATGTATGCATCAAAATTGTCGACACGAATCTCCAAGCAATCAAGCGACTTGGGGCGATGCCTAAACGATCACGCCATCAGGCTACAAGAATATGATCCCATTCGGTCATCCAACGACCGATAGCTGGGTTGGAATCAACAGACAAACTATTACAGGAAACTCAATCAGCATATCACGTTTACAGTCCCAAACTGTCTTAAGTCCTCACAAGGGGCCCTCAACTGCAACCCATTATCTGACCGACTTTTCGATTCCTAAAAAAAATTAATATTTGGATATCATCTAAATATCCTATAATGAAAAAGTCATCATGAGGATGATTCTTTCATAGTGAAATTTTTATTATTAATAGCAAAATAATCTATATCCGGAGCACAATATTAAATATCTTTAATTTTATCTCTTGATTCTCGATTTGGCTTGTGAATGTTATGTGAAGTGTCCTTTCTAAATGATTTTAGCATGAAGCTTACGTCAAATTCTTGAGGAGAAAGCTAAAAAGTTCAAATATTTTGGCCAATTTTCTTGATTGTTCTCTCTCATCCTTCTTTATTGGGAGAAATATTTGTGTACGATAAGCATATGCAGAGTTCGGTACATTTTAGGTTATTCGAATGGTATAACTAGATTATATTTATGTTACAAGAAGAATTACGAGGGGTATAACTTAAGTGTAACATAGTTATACCCTCTGAATAATCTAAAATGTAAGCACCTCTGCATATATTTTCCGTAGATAATTATTTCCCCTTTACTAGACTCTCTCATATGAGATATGATCAAATTTCAAAATAATAATAATAATAATAAGATTAGAGAATTTACGTAAGTACCACCCATTCTTATGTATTTACATAAATACATAATATCTTTTTTTTAATAATTATCTTATTTTAATGTCATAAATTTATGCACCAACAAAAATGTATTTCATTTCCAAAAGTTGGTGGGCCGGAGAGTTGCTAATAGAATTTAATCAATTGTAAATCCCATCCAACGATGTTTGTTAAAATTATACATCAAGAGATCTGCATGCACTTGATAATTTTCAGAGAAACACGAATCTTCAAGCACACGGTCCCCGCCGCATACTGCGGCATTAAATGCATGGCCCCCACGGTCTATGTGCATATTGGATCTGGACCCAATTGCATCAACAAATGGGCCCCCATATAATATTTCAAATAGGAAGACATTTTCCATGTTGAATTAGGTATTTTAGCTGAAATTTAAACACATGTCATGCCATTCCTATGTCTAACCACTAATATATATATATATATATATATATATATATATATATATATATATATATATATATATATATATATATATATATATATATATATATATATNTATATATATATATATATATATATATATATATATATATATATATATATATATATATATATATATATATATATATATATATATATATATTCAAATTAATTAAAATATGAGCCAATATATAATCATTTATTTTTTTTCACTATTTTATAAAAGCTACTTGAAGGATAACTAAGTGCAGAAATGAGTGCATGCCTGCAAATTAACTAATTGTGTTGGATAGAAAATACAATAAATGCAATAAAATAAATCTAATTTATCTCATCATTCATTTTATTCCTTAATCTAATCATAGTGGCATTTACATGCATAACATACAATTCTTATGCATTTACATCTCTAGCACTCAAATTATTAACCTGACATAAGAATTATAGTCATCAGTATTGTAACGTGTCAGAAAATTCTCGACAACAGATAAATCTCAAGCCTTAGTACACAGATAGAGATGTAAGAGACAACTAGATGTTCTATGTGAAAATATTCGAAAAATGAAAAAAAAAACGAGGAAAAAGGAGGCACCTTCGACGATTTGGTGATACACTAAATACGATATTTTGAATCCCGCTCAAAATTATGTGCGTGTTGTACCTTCAACTCTTCGTGCAATATTAAGATGTTAAATATCACTTTATCTTCGCGACTCTTTTTCCATGCAATGAAGTGAAATATGAAATTTGTTGCATAAAATATAAAAATATAAAACTTTGATTGTTAGAGATGTAAAAACAGAAGATTTTTTTCTGCCAAAAAAAATAAAAAAAACAGAACTAAAACAAAAAGTAGGACGTTCTAAATTCTAAGTGGACCCATTGTCCGGATCATCCTGAAATGACACGTGGCCGTTGCACCGACATAAATTGCACCACATCAACCACAGAGTCGCCGAAGCCGCTCAAGCGGCGGCGCAATAGCCGGGAATTATGGCAATAATTAGTTTTTTTTTTTAATTTGGCATATACTTCTATATATTTTTAAAATTAACATTATGTCTTATAATTTTTGTTGAATAGCGTATGATTAAATAAAATTTAATATGTGAGATAGAGAGAGAGAGGGAGAGAGAGAGATTTTTAAACAATATAACTGATTACAATGCTACAAAGATTTATAAGTAATTTAAATTAATAGTTAATAATATAATAAAAATTATATATATTTTTTAAGTGAATATGTTAATATAAATAACAATATTTAAATCTCATCGTACTCTTAACATTTTGCGGCCGTGCGATAGGGTTGACAAAGTAGCTCACTATTCGTGAATAACGCTTGTTCAATTAGATAAGCAAGTGAGTCAAATACAAACAAAATTTTTGAGCTCGATATATAAATGAGACAAACACGAACAATGATATTTTTTAGCAAGCCGAATATGGACTTGCTTAAGCTCTGCTCGTTTACACCCTTAACAGCTGCATATATGATTACGATTGTCAAAATGGTTTTTTGTTCGCGAACAGCTTGTGTTCGACTTGTTAAGTAAATGAGTCAAACTCGAACAATTTTTTTTTGTTAGAAATATAAACGAGCCGAACAAAAACAATTATATTTTTTAATGAGCTGATTTATATATATCCATGAAAAAAAAACTTCTTCCGAGCAAAAAATTTTCTATGTGGACTCATGACGTAGCATTACGTGCGGCGCAGGGTATTTCTAAGTTATTTTCAGGTTATTTCTGGGTTATTTTCAATAATCCTGAAACAACTCATAAATAAGCCGTGGTCTTTATTTTTTGGTTATTTTGGGATTATTGAAAATAACTCAGAAATAACCTGAAAATAATACAGGAATAACATGCTCTACACGTAGTGGTACGTCAGGTGTCTTGACCGAAAATGCGCTTCCTTCTGAAACCCCATACTTTCATTCTTAGCATGACGTCATTTTTGTTTGTAAACCAATAATTAATGATGAATAATTATGCACATAAAATAAGAGATAAATATTTAATTAATTAAGAAAATGCATTAAAAATACAGTATTTAACTATCTAAACCACACCCTCACTAATGACCCTAAACCCTAAACCCTAAAACCAAATATCTCAATTGCCCATGAGCCATAAAATACGTGTAATTATATAGCAATTATATTTTTTAAATTAAAAAAATGCAATATGTGCATTTAAAAAATTACATTATTAATTAAAATAATCTGAATGATTTATTGGTGTATTTGATGAAATAACAATTTAAATTAGTTATTCAGAATTTTTTAGATTTTTACAAAGCTATCAAGAGGTTTACAAGATGGAAATAATAATCTAGATATGAATAATGAAACTCTCTAAGTGGTGGCATGATATTTTCTTCCGGAGGATTTGTCATCTCTCCTCAATACTTGTTGGGTTTTATAACTATTCTGAGTTTTTTTTATGGTTCTCTCTAATTAAAGGATTTAAGGAACAAGTTGCTAGTCCAAACCTATGCTTAGAACGAGCAATATTCACAGAAAATGAAGTAAAGTAGGAGATGATACAGAAAATGAACACGAGAAAAAAAAAATATTTTCTTGGATTTTCTAACACAAAAATTTTCACGCAACTTTCAGAAGAAGTACGTCATAATCATAATAACTTTCAAATGTAAACTCTAATGGTTCAACTAAGATTTTCGTAAAATTAGAAATTTAACGTCGTTTCTCATCAACGGTGTCAAAAACTTAATACGATAGAAATGCAGTGAAGCAGCACTATAAGAATTTTATGATTTTTTCTTAGGGACACAATCCATTGGTTTGATAAGAAAAATCATCGTTTTTAATGTTGCCGACGGGTTTTGTGCTAGTAAGTAAAATCTTTATTGGTAATTTCAAAACCGACCGATATTGTGACAGTATAACTTTATTGTGGGTTATCTGAAAACTTAATGTTGTAGTTTTTTTTGAGAAAATTTGAGTCGTTAGTAATCATCAGTTTGTATAACTGACAGTTCATGCGTCAATAATAGTGATGTCAAACGCGTTGGAAAAGTGATGCGCCCATTACTTTTTTTGAAGCAGATAAAATTGTCGGTTATGCGTCATTTTTTTATAAATGACGGGTTAATTGTCAGAACAGTTCCTATGAATCTTCTATCTGACTAACCAATCATAAATTTCTAGTTACGTGGTTGTCTAGTGAGTTTAACGTGTTAGAAGGCTTCCGACCTAGACGGGTGTAAATCTTTTTATTGAGAGTGTTCCAGTTTTATAGTTGAACCTCCCTTTCAACTATTTTCCGACGTCAATCACGTCACTTCGATGGATATGAGTCCCACCTCTTGGGGCTCGACATGTACTCATAGAATAAAGTTTTGTTTCTTTGACCTTAGAGCTACGGAGGTCCCTGTAGACTACACAATTCACGATTTGCAGACTGGAGATCTATGGACGTGTTAGTTCGAGTGCCTTCACGGACATATTGACACAGAGTCCTAATAGTTTGAGATGGCAGGTTCATGGTACCCCGACCATGCTATCTCTTCTTTTTAGGATTACTCCAGTCGCTCCTTTGACTTCGTTGACATCACATTGATGACCTAATTACTGATGAGTTGTTGCCCATTTAGGATACGGGGATTGTCCCTCTGCCCTATACCCCGGTGAGCTTTGACGTATAGGGATAACCCCGTCGAGATGATTTTGGTTATTTCATAGATTTTGATGCCGACGAGTCGCTATCTATTTTGGATGTGAGAGACTCACTCTCTATCATGTGACTTAGTTAAAGCTTTGAAGCATTGAGGTGTTCCCATATGGAATAATCAACGTTTGATGACCTATTCCCCAAGTTTATGATGGTACAAGTGAAACTCTTTTTATCGAGAATATTCTTAGGCATCCACCAAATTTTAAATAACCAGAAGAAAACGTTCCTCTAGGAGACTCCTGACCCCATAAAAAATGTTCTTTTTTATTCTCTGGTTAAGAGTGGCTTATGTAGGGATTCTTTTCGTAGATATTTTGTTTCTAGGCACTTCGAACTAATCATGTTCGAACATATATTGTCGACCCATCATTGAGGGTCCCATATATAAGCCTTCAACTTGTTTCTTTTTATTTTTTTATCTATTTGTCGTCATATATTATTCTTTTTGACTCATCTACTATTTGAATCATTGATAGAATTTGGGGTGAAGATTTGTTCGAATAAAAAAAAAACTATATGATGACAAATAAATAGACAAGTTGGCGACTCCGAGTCTTTAAATAGAACCGAGAAAGCACCGCCCACTTTGAGTGCATACCATTATGCACACATTGGTTCTCTCTCAAAAGAACTCCAACAAACTCTGACCCTCTTTCAAGTATACCTTCCTGAAGAGTATTATACTACGACTTTCTATGGTATGTCTTCTTCCCTCATTGTCACTCCAAGCACTTCAAAGAAAATGGTGGAGGCAAAATCTAATCAGACTTCAAATTCCCTCTTCTATAGGCCCGGATAGCGACACATACAAGAACTGTCATAACTCCCTGAGTTGGTTTTGTTGGCATATTAGATTTTCATTAGAGAGATGAAGTTTTATTCTTTCTATGTCGAAGGCTTTTCACTCATCCTCGATCATTTACCCAAGGATGTTAGGTTGTAGCACCTTGTTAACAAGTACCAATTATATGTAATGGTAAATTGAAAGCTTGTTTCTTTCAATCTTGCTGGCATCTAGCAATACCATCATTGATTCCCTTCTTCTTCACCTTTAAAAGGTCCTTAGATGGGATTATCTGGATGAACAACTCCGTGGGGAGGAAGCCAAGCATAATTGATGCTTCAAGTACCTCATCTTATTTTCAATCCCAACAATTATAATTTGTTGACAGGAAGAGCAGGACAAATTAATTTAGTCCAACCCGGAAAGAGAATAAGTAGTTGAACGAATCGATGGTCCATGAGATCCCTTCCTTTCGATAGCACATAACAAAGGTCAGGACAACTACAGTGGAGTTTGTCATTATCTAAGTTGAGGTGACTTCGTACCCACACAACCCAAGCCCCTTTATATATTGAAGAAAATGAAGGAAGTCTAACCATCAGACATGGGTAAAAACGGAAGTAAACAACCATTTCCATAATAGGCTATCAATAGGATCACATTGACATAAGAAATGAGCCAAGTCAACTTTTTTATTCAAAAAATTACAAATAAATTATAAACAAAATGGTCGAAAATTAATCTGAAGAAAAATATTTTACAAGAGGATCCAGTTAGCTTCAGTCGAGACATGCCCCAACCAAAGAAAGTCTCCTATAAAAAAATTTCCCTCCATAACTAATTCAACCAATTTGACTCTGACTGTGCCTGGAAAATCAAGAATATCTATCAAACATACGACAACTCTTGATGAAGTGTCATCAACATCTCTTCCATCTTCTTCATATGTGCCAAATCTCTTCACCTTGTTGAATCCCTGTCGATCGGACAAAGAAACTTTCAATTTCCTTCAGAAGATGAGTCTGTGACCCAATAGACCATAAAAAACATATCCTGCAATAGAGTCGAGCAAATGGAAAAGCCACAAAGTATATCTAAACATCTCACTGTGACCCACCGATTCGTCACTAAGGACCAAAGATAGCCAACCAAGTTGGGTTAATCGACTAAACCCTACTAATTAAGCTTAATTGACCGAGCCGACCCCATCGATTTGAGTCAGCTAAGCTGAGTCGGTTGAGCCAGAAGGCAACATGACGATGAACCAACACTTGCAAAATACCTTAAATACCCCAATATAGACCCTCTTCAAATGAAGTTAAAAATGTAATGTCATTATTATACTGCCTCCCCTATAAATAAGGGAAACATTTAATGAAGAATCAATACTATTGAACAATATCGATCATCGTTCTGTTATATTTTTATTTATGACTCACTTTTATTTTAATAACTTATGAGATTTATTTTTAATAACTTAAGTTATTAATTTTCATAACTCATAACTTATGTCATAA
>NEWO01000005.1:802296-817609 GCA_003013225.1 Phalaenopsis aphrodite
CGAATGCATTTGGGTTACATTGCTTGCATGTTCGTTCATAGCATCTTGCATATTGCATGTTGATCGTGTGTTCACTTTCGGTTCAATCACCATCCCAACTCGATCAACCAATCACTTTTGGTCTGATCGTCGTCTCAACTCGATTGATCAATCACCTCTTTAGTTTGATCGATCGCTCTGACATGATCGACCAATCACTATGGGTTTGATCCGCCTCACCAACTCGATCACCATATCTTTTCGGTTTGATCTACCGCTACAACTTAATCACCCTTTCCTTCGGGTTTGATCAACTACCCCGATTCGATCACCCATTCACTTGTGTCTGATCGACTGCCCTATTCCAGTCACCCATTAACTTGGGTTCGATCGACAACCTCGATCCAATCATCCATTCACTTGGGTTCGATCGGCTGCCCCGGTCCGATCATCCGATCACTTGGTTTCAATCGATCGCTCCGACATGATTGACCAATTACTTTAGGTTTGATCGGCACTCTGGTCCGATCACCTGATCACTTAGATTTAACCGGCCACCCTGACCTAATCTATTGATCACTGTGGTCTGGTTAGCCATTTTTGGCTAACATCATGTTACCATTGCATGCTTGTTTTACATCGCTTTGCTTCATGTGATTTGTTATATGCATTTGTGCATCTTTGCAGCACGTTGACTATGGTGTTTTCTTATTGCATGCCCTTTCATTGTATGAAAAATCATTTTTGACTTCCCATCTATGATACATATTTCATTACATGTTATTTTCTGTTTGGCATGTATGCTACTTAGCATTTCACATATTTTGGTGTCCCTTTAAATTCTCACTTGAGGTGTCTGTTTGAACACCTGCACCTACAAGTATCCTTCCCACATACTTCACTGTATGTGTGGGGATAGATGCTTACACACTTCATGAGGGGATGATCCTCATACAACGCCATCCTTTGCGCATTTCTATTCCATGAGAGTCGTGCTACTTCATTCCCTACAACATCATCTAGGAATGTCACAGACATCTCACATTGTGCTTAGTACGAGTCATGCTCTTTTGCCACTGAACTCGTTCATGGAACAATGTGTTTCCACTTGGATATGTGATTCTCACTTGTACGATCACACTTCCCAATATATTTGTCACTTAGCATCTTTTGCATGTTTTCTTCTTTGCCTGGGGTGCATGTTTACATGTGCTCATTTGGGCGCCTCTCAGGTACGGAGTGATCTTCTTCAACAACAATGTGATCATTTGCCAATTCAAAGACCTCCGTGAAGATTTTTGGCTCAAGTAAGTTCAAGTCATACTTGAATCGCTTGTTGTAGATCCCTTATTTTAGCACAGTTTGAGCGATGCAAGGCTCCAAATTCTTTGCCTCTAGCATTTCGTTTTGGAAGCGGGTGATGCAAGCTCGTAGGCTTTTTCACTCCCCCCGCCTGATCTGAAGCAGGGTCCCTGTGTCCTTCCTTGGCTTCTATACGTAAGTAAAGTGTGCCAGGAGGAGCATCCAAAATTTTAAGAATAATGGGATGGCTCCATCCGATTGACTATTAAACCATCAGCGTGGCTTCTTTCAGTATAGTCAGAAACAGCTGGCACTTCATGACGTCATTGATCTATAAGACTCCAACCGTCGACTCAGAAGTAGCGAGGTGGTAGGCTGGGTTGCTTGTACCCTTATAGGGAACAAAGTAAGGAATCATGAGCTTTGACAGGGGTATTATTTCTAAGAAATTTTGGTAGAAAACGCTACCCATGACTGGCTAAGCAGGAGCTTCTACTTGGTCTACCCAATTTGAGACTAATGACGCAGATACGACGTTGTCAGTTGGGCGGTAATCTCTCGATCCCTCCATTTGATTGTCAGCAATCCAACCACGAAGTGCTGGCGGATTGTCAAGGGGAGCTCTCTAGGGTCGGGTTCCCTGAGACTCTCCCTCCACGGGCGGTGTTTGGGCGTTCAAGATGATGACTGTCTGAAGAGCCTTGAACCAGTCCATTATTCGTGTTCACAGTGCCTCGATCTCTTCTTATATGTCTCGACGTGCTGTCTCTCTAATGTATTTCATTGGTGTTGAATCTTTCAGCAGGGATTCTCATTCGTAGTTGGCTTCGTTTATCGTCTTAGGCAAGTCCACCCCAGGAAAGCCTTTTTTAACATACCCACAAACCTATCCATCGAGGAAAAGGTGTGGAAAGGCTTCTCCTCTCCTCGTACGGAAGCACCTCCACATTCTTACTGTAAAGACTGAGAAAAGATGTTGGTCCCCACTCCCTCCGACCTCTTTCCACCCTTCTCACTGTCTCCAACAAGCAGGGTTTGTCGGTTCTCCAAGCTCACGCCTGCATCGAGCTCAGGGGCCACGATCTCCTAGCGAGGGACTGTCTATGCCTGGCCCTCTAAATCCTTAGATGAGTTGACTTGATCACACTGTTGCGAGAGATTCAATCAGCGGACCACTCCCACAATCCCAACTGACTGAGATGCATGCAAAATCCTTTTGATCGAAAGCTGGTCGGCCGACCCTCTTTTACTGCGGCGGGCGAGATCGTCATTCAGCTGGACCCCTCAGTTGACCAACATCTACTTTGAAAGGCGCGATCGCCATTCAACCAGCGCCTCTACCAACCGAATTCAAATAGGTCAACCAACCAATTACCATTATACTAGAATTCAAATTGTAATACACATATGATATATATCTTTATAATTAATTAGAGTATCAATTATATTAAGCCATAATTATTTCATCCTTTCTGTAATTGTTCGAATATGCCTCTATAATACGAGACAAAAAGACAAATATGTGGACCCCTCCCCCTTCTCTCTGCAACGAGCTCTGGACTTATTCCCAACTTTCTCTTTCCTCATTCATCCGACTCTAACTCTCTAGGTGTGGTCACAAAGTACAACTTAGGATTCAACACACATATTTCTCTCATGCATTTGAGTAGACATCATCATTTGTTATTACAATAAGGTCGAGGTCTGGATTGATACCAATGTTAATAATTTCCATATTTACTAAGAATGGTGCTCATAATGTTGGTCATTGGCATCTCCCTTGATAAAGTGGATGATCAAGTAGCCCATCCATTATTTATTGATTTTATATCCAACGCTCCAAAACTCTTTTTATTCGTAGCATAAAAGTCATCTCCCACAATTTATTTTTATTGCATTACATCAATACAATACACTTTCTAATTATGGGCAATGCATTATTTGTTACCCACACCTCTTAAATTTTATATTTTACATAATGGCCCAATTCTCATGAATATATATGTTTAACGACTAAATTTAAATAATTATATTACATATAAAATATTAAGATTAATTACATACAAAGCACCTTGAATATTAATACTTACAAAAAAAGCACGGAAATGATTTTTTAAACCATCAGAAGGACGCATTTATCGGCGTCACGATCAAATCATTAAGAATTTGACAAAAATGAAAAATATGAATTGAAATTTTATTGTGAATTTTGATATTTGAGTGAGAACTTAAAAAATGAATGAAAGATGATGCTTGATTTGTAAATAACAATGTTTCGAGTTCTATGTATGTAATTATCCCATAACATTTGATACACCACCAACAAATTTTTATCATCAAACACAAATCTCGAGGCATGACATGAATTTCGAGACAATATTTTAAGCATGAAACATTCAACTCTTGATGAAAATTCATTCATAGCTTCGATTTCAGTAAGCTTATAGTCAAACTGACCGGCTTGATGAGATGAACCTAATGATATTAAAACTAGCCAAATTCGAGTCAAATCAAGCCTAGATCAAGTCATTGAACCACACCTAAATGATTTCCGGACACATTTGACACATCAAAGGGTTGTCGAATATGACAAGTTTATACTCGACTCGAGCGGCTCAACAAGACGAATCCAACGAGCTCAATATCACTTAATTCTGACATCATTAAGACACTCAAATGTCCAGTAAACGTCGTATAATCAGTGGAAGCTCTCCGGATCGTCCGATAAAAATGATTCGCATTCTTGTATTAATTGCACCCAAAACACTGTAAATAGAGTCTCATCCCTCTCATGAAGGCGGGCTGAACTTTGGAGAGAGAGTCTGAGACTTTGAGGAGAAGCTGTAGTTCAGCATCACCACCGATCGTCTTTGAAACTGCTGACCTCCGTCGTCGACCACCGCCGATCGCAGTCAACCATCACCAACTGTCGAAGTTATCACAGATCGTCGTCGACCTCCGCCAATTGTCATCGATCACCACCAACCAGACGCTGTCAGTCAACGTCATAATCTGAAAAATATAGTTACAATTTCTCGTATGTGAGATAAGAGATTTTTGTAATCATCAATCAATAGTGGATTTTCGCAACTGGGCTAGACCCCATGACTTTTCCCTTTACGGGCTTTCCACGAAAAAGCTTCTGGATAAGTCATTACTTTTTTCTTTTTCATCTGAGTGTGTGTAAAATTCTCGTACAACGCTAAGATGATAATCCATTACTCTACCGCCCTGAATTTTCCGGCGTACATCAAAATTATTTTCACCAAGTTTTAAAAATTAAAGTACACATTTCATGCATGAGTAAAGTAGCACTAACATAAATATTAAAATTTGGAGTCTAATAATGTAAATACATTGAAATCATGTGACATATCTGTAAATACTTTGTTTTATGTCGCCTCTCCGAATTCCAAAACTAACATCGGCGACACTACCAGCTACTTTATTTTCCCGCCACGGCTCATGGATGAGAGGATGCATATTTATCTCGGTACCTGAAATAGAACCCTTTCGTCTCGGCGCTCACACTGCTGCTGATCCTGGTGCGAAGGGCACGAAGAGCTAGGAAGGAATGGATGAAGAGCTCACGCCTGATAACAACGGCAAGTTGTTGCCCGATCTCAAACTAGGTATTGTTCTGCAAACAATTGCTGAATCTTCCTTTTTGATTCATTGTCGCTTGATCCCCCTCTTCTAACCGCCTGCTACTTCGTTTTCAGATGCCAGGCAAGCGCAGGGGTTTATTTCCTTCTTCAAAACCCTACCTAATGTACACACTATTTACTTCACTTCACAAAACCCTAAACCCAGAACTTATGACGCTTATAATTAATGTTTCTGCGACTTGTTTCTTTTTGCAGGATGCTAGGGCTGTGCGTTTTTTTGATCGTAAGGTGAGTTTGGTTGCTTATTCTCGTAAAGCATTTAAATTAGAGCATTTTCTCTCCGGTTGTTTGTACACGGGAAATAGGCTCTTTTTTGGGAGAAATATTTGCGCACGGAAGCCCTACGTATAATTATAACTAGTTTACACTTAAGTTATATCCCTCGTAATTCTTCTTGTAACCTGAGTGTAACCTAGCTTTACCCTCCAAATAACCTAAAATGTACCCCAAGCCGCAAATATTTCTCCTTTTTTGGGCAAAGTAAACCGAAGCATAACTAGAACGTTTAGGTTTGATGAAAACTACTTGTGCTTCTAGGATGTTGAGTCTAGTGTACCACTCATACATTCAATGCTTATAAGTAAGTTTTTTGCTAATATTGGTAGTAGGTTGACGCTGTCTTCTTTTGTTGAATTGGTTAATAACTTTTCAGTTTAGTTTTTTTCCGTTTTTATTTGTGGAATGTTTAATGCATGCATTCTATAGTCTTAAGGACAAATATCTATCAATACTTATTGTTAAGAATATCCTGTACATACTATATTGATAGTGATGATAAGTTGTAAACAAACTATTGATTTGATCTCCCCCATGAGCTTTGTCGTTTTTCTTGGTTTGAGCTCAGTTTAAATAATGCTAGTTCAAGTTGAGCTTGCTAATCCATGCCACATATTTTCTTAGCTTATGTGTGCAACAAATGATAATCTATATTGCCTCATGTTTGCTCGCAAACTCACATGCTTTGAGCATTTTTATTAGATGTGGTTTGAGCTTTTTTGTTTGAAAGGTAGATGTGGTTTGAGTTGTAGGCTATATAGTTGCAAGGTAATTATAGAAGAGGTTGATGAAACCATGAGGGTTCAATACATCCTTAAAAGGTTGAATTACACTCGTTGGCCTAAAAAAGGCTACATTAGTTGACTACACCAAGGTTATGCTAGAGCTAACTACATCTAAGCTACAATAGTGCAACAACAACTTGCTTAAATGGCTAAACACTTATTTTGATCATGTATGCTTATTTATGAGATGGCTCGACTTGGGAGTTTAGAATACTATAGCAGAAACAAGCGGCCAAACGAAAATTTAAAAATTACACTTGTGTAAAGAATATAACGAAGTAAGAATTCTCAAATATTCTTATATGTATGCAAGCTTAGAAAGACGCCCTGCACTGCTATAGCAGAGCTTTGAGTTTATTTAATCAATAAACTCTGTAAGCACTCATAAATTAATGGAAGGGCGATGAGCTATTTTAACCTAGAGATTTTCCTTGCTAGAAATGTTATTTCAAATAAGGTTTATTTTAATCATGAGATTGATCTTTCTCGAAAGAGCAAGTTCCTAAGATCAATTACATCACGGGCTCGTTTGAGAATATCTTTGATTAATGAATAAATGCTTGTGTTCAAGGGGCTAATTAAGATTTAGATGGATTATGCCAGGGGCAAGTGAAAGTCAAAATATATTTTATGGGGCTTTATAGAAGATGAAGGTGTCGGTAAACCCTAATAATTAAAAAGGGTTATGCTAAAAAATACACTAAAATTATATTGAAATGGGAGGACCAACATATCAGGGGCATGAAGACGCCGATCATGATTACATAATTCTATTGTTTTGGGTCGTTATTTCCTTTAGTCTACTTAGTTAAGGAGTGAATAGAGGTTTCTTGTTTGCAACCATATGTTATCTCATCCCAGGGGATTTTGTAGAGTAAGGGGAGGACCTAGTTCTAGATTGACAGACAAAACTTGTAATTTACTCTTATATGATGAAGAAAATCATAATGAATTAACAATATTGCGTGTGATGGTGCATGTCAAGTGTGGTAATGCGACCTAGGGCCTTAAGATTGGGGGGTGAAAAAGATGTGATGCATGAGATTGATACTTATAACTTATTAAAATTTCGTCAACATTTCCAAATTTTCTACTCAACATAGTTTGAAGAGATAAACTATATGGAGATTTTTTTTTTCAGTTTAATGTGAGGAGAAATAAGATGTCAAATTTTCTTAATATAGTGTTAAAGAGCAATTTTAAATCATATTTTCTTCAATATAGTGTCAGGGAGGTCTATAAATATAGACTCTTTCATATAGTGTGAGGAGAAGTTTAAAATATGATTATTCTCAATATACTGTATTGAAGAATCAAAAGATGATTTCTCTCAACATAGTATAATGTGGATTGAGAGGGATAAAATCTTCTCAATATAATGTGAGGAGTTCAAAGGAGATTCTCTTTGTAGCTCTAGTGGTGGAAAAAATGAGAGAGAGTCGCTTATATAATTTGGTCATACTATACGTTGACCATCTGATGATCCGATTAGGACAGTGGATGCTTTAGATTCGACTTATGTTCAGAAATATAGAGGTAGACCTAGAAAGACTTGGGCATATTGTATAAAAAATGATCTTAATTTGTTGGAATTAAATGAAAATATGACTTAATAGGATGCAATGCAAAAAAAGTATTCATGTAGCCGACCCCATTTAGAGGGATAAAGGTTTGTTGTTGTTGTTGTTGTATAGTGCGAGGGAAATTGATAGACAACTTTTCTCAATATAGTGTGAAAGGTAAAAAGATTTAGACTCTTTTCAATAAAGAGTCTAAAGATGATTCTTTTCAGTACAGTGTGAGGAACAATCGAAAGATGATTTTCCTCTATATAGTGCAAGTGGGATAAAAAATATCGACTCTCAATATAGTATAAGGAGTTCAAAGGTGATTTTTCTTAATATAGCGTGTTAGGAACACAACGATGATTCTTCTTAGAGTAGGGTTGAGAAAAATTGAGAGACAACTCTTCTTGTTATGATTGAAGAGAGAACGAGCAATGATTGTTCTTAATATAGTGTGTGAGGAGAACCCATAAATATTTTTTCTCTTCATAAGATGATGAAAATTGAGAGAGCATCCCTCTTTAATATGATGTGAAGAGAGACGAGAGATGAGTTTCTCAATATAGTAGAATTCATAGATAATTTCTTTTAAAAATAGGATGAGAAAAACCTTGAGATGATAATTCTTTTCAATATGGTACGAAGAGAGCTCATGGGAGGATTCATTATAATATAGTCTGAGGAGAACCATAGATGATTTCTCTAAGTATAAGATGAGAAAAATTAAGAGATGTCAACTGTTCTCAATATCGTGTGAGGAGAGGACAAGAGATCAAGATTTTCTTTAATATAGGAGGAAGAGGCAAAAAGTGTTGATTATCTTCAATATGGTGTGAAAAGAATCTAAAGATAATTTTTTGTTATATAGGACGAGGGAGAATTAGAAGGTGATTTCCTTCAATATGGTGTGAATGAGATCCAAATAACAATCTCACACATGCTGTGAGGAGGAACCAAAAAATGAAAACTCTTCTCAAGATGGTGAGAGGAGAGGACTAGAAGGAGACTCCTCAATATAAGGTGTGAAGAACTAAACATGATTCCTCTCAAGATAGGGTGAAGGTAATCAAAAGAGGTGAACGCTCAATATAATGTGAGGATAATCCAAAAAGGGATGAGCCTTAGAAAATATCCTCAATATGATAGAAGTGATATGCAAAAACAGAAGGAATGAGGCTTATAGTTTGATATTGTGAAATCAAATAAGCACGAGCATCATCTCTATATGATGTAGAAAATGTCTTAAAACGAGACTTTCAACTTGGTTACATGTGACTAAGAATGCTCATCCCATCTTTTCATTAGGATGGAGATGATATAAATTGGACTTACATTTGGCCTTGGTTAAGAATGACAATTAATTACCAAGTCATGTGTGCAAATATGACGGATCAGTCAGATATGGAGAAATGCCAACGGTAACAAATTGTAAAATAACTAGTGGAGTTGATTATATGTATAGTGAGTGCATCTAGTTTTTATCCTATAGAAGATTTTAGATCGTATGTTGACTCACATAGGACATGACATAATAAGTATAAGTGAAAGGGTAGAGGCTGAAAAGCAAAGTGTCCTATGTGATGAGCCAATGTGCTCTATCATTGATTTTATTGAACTTTTAGAATAGGGTTTGTTTTTATTTTCTAAGCACGCCTAATTTATGAGAGATTGATAGGTGATGGTAGGACTAATTGACGATCCCAATTAATGTTGATCATAGGATGTCGAAATGATGATTAACGTGAAGTAGGGAAATGTAAAACCCTAAGTTTATTTTTCTCCTGAAGAAAACCTCTCAAACTCATTAGTGTGGCTATTTTGGCTACCCCAAGTTGATTTGTAGAATAGATGCAATAAAGTTTACTATTTTAAATTTAATAGCCGAGCAAAGATTAGTAGCAATATTTTAATAAAATAATAGTGGTTATTACATTGTATGTATTTATGTACATACACGATAGGCAAATTCTATGATGTGTAAGCATATCCTAGTCATTGCCAACTACATATACATAATAAAAAGCAATCCAATTTAGAGACTAGCATCAATTATTAAAGCTTCATGCTGTATATATAGTATAAGTATGCATGATCGAACAATATTGAATACACATGTTACGACACATAGAAGATGCATAAATACATAATATGATGTGCATTAATATAGAAGATTTTTAAATGGAAATATATTTTTTTTTTGAAAAATTATAATGACAATGAAATGTCTAAAAAATATGTTCATTTTGTAGTTTTTTTTAAAATAAGATATTCATTGAATATTAACATTTATCTAATGCTCAATAAAAATCTTTAACAAGCTATTGCTTTATATGCAAAATAAAAGGAGTGCCTCAAGGCTTAAGCCTAATTCATTTGGGCGAGGCTTACGCCTTTTGAAGCGAGACATACGCCTCAAGACGCAATGCCCCGTGGTGTTTGAGGCACGCTTCAATCCCGAGCGCAGCATCCACCTCACTCGTTCAAGCATTGTCCAAAGCTAGTTCGAGTGTCGCTAGGCGTCATCAAAGCAGTCATCTCCTTGTCGAGCGTCAAAGTCCTGTCCAAGCCTTGCAACATTTTTCTTGAAGCGTCGCTTCATTTCTCTATCGAGCATTCATGCCAGAGTCTATTCTTCTCCACCTTTTTCTTCTTTGCCATGGATTGGACTTTTCCACGACTACTACTTCCTCGTAATCTTTCTGTGAGTTTCCCATTAGCTTCCCAAGTTTGATGCTTTAACACACACACACACACACACATTATTGGATTTGATAATTCTTGATGGATTCTTTAGTTGCAACTAATGTATTTAAATATCTAACTTTTGTCCAATGTTCTCATCCATATCACTTATACTCTAAATTTATTTTTATCCAATGGTTGTAAATAACTAATATACTAGGATTTAATGTGGTTTGTCATATTAATGATTTATGTTTAATTTATGAGTTTTTAATTCTTCTGTATTGAGGCTTACACCTTGATCTGTCTGGAGACTTAGTCCTTACTTTGCTTAGAAAAAAAAAGGGAGAATTTTCTCTTTTTAAACATTGATATATATATTTGTATCTGTGTGGGTGAGTGCACTCACCCGCAATTAAACTATTATTCTTGTGTGTGTAATATAAAAGGATAATTTTTTATTTGATTTTAATAGAAAAATATAATAAAATATCATATTATATATTTATATCATTCTTAATTAAAAAAATATTTTTTTATTAAATTGAAATAAATTACATCACAATTAAGCTATTATCCTTGTGTGTGTGTGTGTGTGTATTATTAAAGGATAATTTTTTAATTGATTTTAATAGAACAAAATATAATAAAATATCATATTATATATTTATATCAATCTTAATTGAAGAAAAATCTTATTTTATTAAATTGAAATAAATCACAAAATTTCTTGATGTTAATAATTTTCTCAAATATACTTCTCATCTTCTTTTTGCAAAACACTCAATTTTCTTTTATTTTTGATTTACTCTTTTTCCTACCACCAAAACCCTAACAAAATAAAATAGGAATTTTACAACTATATTTAGTGCTTCCCATTTTGAAGGAAATAAATCTATATAAAAAAAATTACACTAAAATATTGAGGAGGAAGAAAACAATTTTGTATACCTTTTTTTTGTCTTGGTATTCGTGAGTAGGTTGCTAATCCTGTTCGTCCACTTGTTCTCATGCACAATGACGCTCTTGTGCTCAATTTGGCCTTGTTTTTTGTCTTCTGCACATTCTCTCATATTTTTTTTTTCTTACCCACTCTTACTCTCTGTTCTCTCTCTCAAGTTTGACTCCCTCAGTCTCTCCCCTCTTTAATATTAAGGAATGGATCATTATTCAGTCCTAGTAAACCTGTCTTTACGACTTGATTGTTTTCTTTCTTTTACCTACCCTTAATTTACAGAATAGTAATATTTTTGTAAGTAGTAAATATTTCTTTGACATTTATTCCCCTTTTAATATAAAACATCAAGTATGACAGGAAATATTCTTAATGTTTATTACTTTGTTTTTATATTATAATTTGGAATATTTTAATCATCTTTTTAATTTTATTTACTAATGTTGAACCACAATTTATATTAATGGCTCCCATTAATATAAATGGGAGCCATTATGAATAAAGTTGAAATTTCCCCGCTCCTCTTTCTTCTCTACTAAAATCTTTCTCTCTTCCTCTCTGAAAATTGTATTAGCCCTCTAACTATATCTTTGTGGTACTTTATCTTAATAAAAACTTGGTCCTTCACTTCACTGTTGCCCATCACATGTGCGCTTTTAAACTCAAGTTGCTGGCTCTTCCAAAAATAAACTCCCACAAGCCTAAAATTGCCATAAAAAAATTCCAATTCCATCTTTTGACTCTATTTCCTTTCCTTCTTTGTGTATTTGTGTGTGTTAAAACACTCACACTCGCGCAATGCACAAACACTCTCTTCTCTATTTTTAAGGTCAAGTCATCAGTTTAATTTATTGTTTATTAATATTTAGTTATATATCTTTTTTTTTTAATTTTTTTATTATGTATTAGCATGCAATAATTATTAGGCATATAGCCAGGAAACGATTAAAATTTAATTAAACATATGATTTAGTAATTTGTTGCTTTATTAGTAAGTTATCTCTAACTTATTATATGACATCTTTATTAACTATTAGTAATCTATTAATAAATTATTTATATTTTTGCATGTGAATTTACTTGTTTTTGTGTATCTAATTAGTTATGTTAGTTAAATTATTAAGCTTTAACGTTTCATATTTTATTTACAATCCAAATAAATTTTTTAATCCTTTATGAAGATTAATCATTGGTTTTAGCCCTACAAATATTTTATTCTGGACCCATTATCATTGTTTTATCATTTAACATTTATTTAGGAATTTGACTATAAATTTACTAAAATTAATTAATAATGTAATGATTCATTGTACAATATGAATTCACAGCGTAAGCATGAACTGTTTAACACTAATTAGGGATTTCATTAATGGCTCATTTATCAAGTGATAATGACGAAAACAATGAATTACTAGCTATGAAAAGTAAATTAATGATCAATCATGTGTTAATAATCCACTTAAGTTTTCTAGTTTATTCAAGATTGCCTTTTACTCATAATACCTCATACATTTGCAAAGATAAACTTCTATTTCTACCAGCAGAATAAATGCTTAGCTTATTTAGTCCGCTACTCTTCTCAGATTCATGCTTAGATAAACCAGGGATGGCTAAGCTAAATAATAAGTTCTGTAACTTCTAAGCTTTTAATTCAAAACTGGACCATCGCTTTATGCAAGGCCCATCTATGTCCCTTTTAAACCATTTTCCCTAGAAGTTCATCTTAATCAAATAAAGTTGAAAAAAAATTGATATCTGTTGTCCACCACTTTGATATGTTACTTTGGGCACTTCATGAGTTTATGGTGTGATATTTCTATGACTTCTACTTTATTTGAATTCCAACTGAACTAGTTTATTGTCTTTTCAAGTTATTATGGGCACATTGATAAATCTGACACTTCGGTGCTATTTTAATTTTTAATCTCTGTTAGAATTATAAATTTAAAAATGTTCAACTCATTGGTTTCAATAATGTTATTGATTATTATTGTCTATGCTTTTCTTATAATGCCAGGATTCATCACTTTCTAGTATTTTGTTGGAAATAATCTCCAAAATTCTGCGCTTGAATTGTATTTAACATCCGTGCAGGATTATTATACTGTCCACGGTGAAAATGCTAACTTCATTGCAAAGACATATTACCGCACCACCACGGCCCTTCGGCAACTTGGCAGTACTAATGATGGTATTTCGAGCATCAGTGTGAGCCGAAACATGTTTGAAAACATAGCTCGGGATATTTTACTCGAAAGAACAGATCATACAATTGAAGTCTATGAGGGTAGTGGATCTAACTGGAGGTTAACTAAAGCTGGCACCCCAGGCAATATTGGTTCCTTTGAAGATGTCCTGTTTGCCAACAATGATATGCAGGATGCTCCAGTCACAATTGCTTTGTTTCCCAACTTACGTGAAAATCAGTGCACTGTTGGTTTAAGTTATGTTGATTTGACCAATCAAAAGCTTGGTTTAGCAGAATTTCTTGATGACGGCCAATTCACAAACCTAGAATCAGTTTTAGTTGCTCTTGGATGCAAAGAGTGTATTTTCCCCATGGAAGGTGGAAAATCCATAGAATTTAAGAATCTACATGATGTGCTGAATAGATGTGGTGTTCTTTTGACGGAGCGGAAAAAAACTGAGTTCAAGTCGCGTGATTTAGTCCAGGACCTCGGCAGAATAATAAGAGGTCCTATTGAGCCGGTGAGGGAACTACTTGCTGAATTCCAACATGCGTTGAGTGCATTAGGGGCATTGCTATCTTATGTGGATCTTCTTGCAGATGACTGTAACTATGGTAATTATACCATCCAAAAGTATAGTCTAGATAGATACATGAGATTGGATTCTGCTGCCATAAGGGCTTTGAATATTCTAGAAAGCAAAACAGATGCAAATAAAAATTTTAGTTTGCTTGGCCTGATGAATAGAACCTGCACTGCTGGAATGGGCAAGAGATTGCTAAACAGGTGGCTCAAACAACCTCTTCTTGATGTGGATGAAATAAATTTTAGATTGGATATAGTTCAGGCTTTTGTGGATGATGTAGAATTACGTCAAACATTGAGGCAACAATTGAAGAGGATACCGGATATTGAACGATTGACGCATAACCTTAGAAAGAGAGCAGCTAATCTTTCGCCAGTTATTAAACTGTACCAGGTATCTATGGAGGATTTAAATTTATGTTTTCTATTTAAGAAAATTCGTCCTTCAGTTTTATTTCTATTATTGAAATTTTCATGCTTTTCATGTGCCATGGACTTCTATATGTAATAACAACCTGCAAATTTTAGTACTTCAACTAGCCCAACTCGTATTACCTTTTTTTTTTCCATTAGAGATTATCAAACGTTTTGACTTTTTCTCATGCCATGGATTTCTATAGTTTTCAGTTTGCAAAATTTGAATGTGTTAATAGCACACTTCATATGATTTCTGTCATGTTATCATTTTCGCGTCATTTCTTGCTTCCAGGAGTTAGCCTTGACGTCCCTGTGAAATTATATTAGAATATGGAAAATTCTTCATTGAAACGTTCTACCACAATTCTAGAATGGTGTTTGGGTTGTTTCTAACAAATTCAAGATTTTTTAAGAACTGGTTTACCTCACCTTGTGATGAATTAATGCTCAAACAATAATGGGTAGATTAGCGGGACATCAAGAAAATTCAACATATAAGTATGTAATAAAATGTAAACAATAAAGGAGTCTGTAAATCATTGTGTGGTGGTTGAGTCCCTTGATGCTTCATATGTTCATATTTATTTTTGTATTTTCCCCCCTTGGCATTTTCTCCATTATGCATGCCATTTGCAAAAAAATTGATGAAACAAGGTAATGCAATCTATCCTTTTCTATCCTTCTAAAGGGGGCAATCAATCACAATCCCTCACATAAAATATTCTATGCCATGTTGGCTTTTGCAAGGTAGTATTTTTTTATGTAAATTATCATATGTTCTAATTTATCCAAAGCAACAATTTGAAATTGTTGTTATTGCAATATTTTGTATTGTTTAAGATGTTCTCCTTTGTTATATTTTGTTTAATTTTTCTTTTCAGTTGCCTATATCTTGATCCATTCAAGTATG
>NEWO01000005.1:838428-884788 GCA_003013225.1 Phalaenopsis aphrodite
GTTTTCAATTGAGAAATAAGAGAAAGAGTTGCTTCCCTTTACATGGTATTAGTGCCGCGCATGGCTCGTCGCCCTTCTCAGTTCAGCTTCGTTCCCGCACGAAAATGCGGCCTTACATCTATCTTTCGTTTTTCCGCGTTATAGCTTAGTCTAGTTCAAACCTCTTTGTCTACTTCCACTGCTTTATTTGTGTAGTTCAACTTCATTTGCGTCGTAAGACTTTGTCTGCATTGTTCGATGCTTCCATTGTTTCGTCTGCGTCTTTTGGTTTCATTTGCATTGTGACTTTTTCGGCACTGTTTAAAGTTTCCTCTTCATCCTACGTTGGGATTAAAGCATCACTCAAATCTTCATCCTCTTTGATTTCATCATACGATGTCAGTCGTTTGAATGTCGTCAACTATCATGAGTGGTCTTCTCCTGTGGAGTTGTTCGTCATGTTTATTTGTCTTCTATGACTCAGTATCACTTGTCTCTGGAGTTTGCCTCGCTGTTAAACTCATCTTTACCAATGCATTGAGGAGGCTATCATTCGTTATAAGCTTGACTATTGAGTAAAAAGCATGTGATATGTTTGGTTTCAACATTGGCTAATATTACGATTGAAAAGTTAAATGATGCCTATTATTTTTGCTGGAATAAATTGCGAGACTTTACTTGAGAAGAATTTTTCAAGATTCATCTCATTGATAATCACCCAACTGAGACAATTTCGAATTATTTTGAGTGAATGAGAGTTGATGCCTAACTTTTGATACACATATTAAACTCTATCAAACTTGATCAATATGATCATAATATTCATCATGACTATGTTTAATATGCTATGGAGGAATTGACATTTGTGTTTCTAGGAGAATATTTCTCGAGCCTTTGATGCATGCAATAAGTACTATTGAGTTGAACGACATAATCAATCACTTAAGAATTATCGCATGCGCTTTAAATATGTTTATGAAGAATTGAATGCACCATTTCTGTTTAGTATTGATGTTAGATTAAACCGACTCAAAGGGAACAAATGACTATTATGAGTTTTTTTGCTAGCTTCCACTCCCAACTATGACACACAAACATTTCTGACTAAAGAGCCGTGCAGTGGCAGACACTTCTCGAACATCGACACTCGCCCGACGTGCCCAGTCATGTGTCAGACACCCTCGACGTGTTCGATATAAATAAGATTATAATAATAAAGGGACACGTCTTAAATTAGTGAATTCAAAATTTTTAAAAGATATCTATGGTATATTTTCTTAAGTAAAATTTTAAAAAAATAATTTTTTATTAAAAAGTTTAACCTATATTTTACTTATTCGTCCGATTTCTTTTCTCATAGATGAGCTCGAGCGATTCGTCAGTCGCTCTATGTGCTTCTTAGTATTTTGAAAGATAATACTATTTTTTTAATTCTTAATTATATATATATATATATATATATATATATATATATATTATTATTATTATTATTATTATAACGACACGTCTGATGCGTGTTTGTTTTTTTTTTTAATAATAGAAGTGGCTTGTGCCGTATTCGTGTAACATAGACTCTTAGTATGAATGTGTCACATCACATATTTTATCTGAACTTGGAGTTATCACTCTGAGGAAAGCTTATACTAGGCTACGTACTATTTCGAGTTTTGAGGCTTCGTATGTATAACAACCTAGTGCTCTTAATAGCAAAAAAAAAAAAAAAAAAAACTAATATCAATAACTTTAGTCTTAGGGCAATTATGAAAGCGTAACTCCGAATTATGGAAATCAAGGCTCGAGGGTAGTTTGTTATTACTGCCATAATCTTGGTTATACGAAGAGAACTTGTCAGAAGTTGCTTAATAAGAATCAGAAGGGTTGTAGATCATAGTCAGCTCATAGGGTCACTACTAATGAGAACTCTCAGATTTACTCTCGATTTCTCAGTTGAATTTTAGATATGCAATTTTTGTTCCAATTGATTAGATAAATGCCCTTATTATAAAAAATGTCCAGTTGAGCAATTTTTTTTTTGACCTCCCAGAAAAATATCTTAAAATAAGACAAATGTTACAAAGGAATAACAATAGTAATAGAGTTAATAAGATTCAACCTTCTTGAGAAAAGAATTTACCTTTTCAGCTAGACAATCTTTTCTTGGGATAATTTCAATGACTGGATTCCATAAAAAATTATGAATGATTTTGGAGCCAAATGGATTTCCAAGATACTTGAAAGAAATATATTCGTAGAGCATAACCCAAGTTTCAAGGTATAATGATGAAAATTTGTCAAATTTGATATTAAGATAAACAATTTTTTCATATTGTTGAACAATGTGCTTAGGTTAACCGATTTATAATGTGATTTCCCCACCGATGAGAAGAGTGCCATCCACAAATTGAATAATATTATTTAGCAGAGAGTCCTTGTTTACATGTCACCTATCCAATTATTATAATCAGTAGCCTTGAGCATATTGTGTAAGATATTCACCAAATCGTTAAAAGGAAATATTGAAAGACGATAATTTTTAGTCCTTGACGAAGTCCTCCATCACAATTAAATTGAGGACTTACATTATCATTTACAAGATGAGAGTTTTCATGCACAATGGCTTCCTTAAACATGTCGATGAATCTTTGCGGAAGAATATGTTGTGCATAATGGATGTCATGGAATTCCAATACCAACAATAAAAAACTTTAATATAAGAATTTTGGACTTTTCAAAGCATGAAATTAATAAGTTCATAAGTTGTCACGATAAAATCTGCAGTGCTTCTATCAGAAATATGACACCTTAGGAGGCATCAACAACGTCAGGCTTTACAGTCTTAAGACTATTGAGATTGTTTTTGAATAAAGCAACTACATTTAATCTTTCTATTAGCATAGAACAATGCTTCTTCCATGCAACAGTTAGCTTTGATACTTGAATAAACCATTAGGATCTTTTCATGCCATCAATATTTAATTAATTTTTATGTAGTGTGTTTATTTTCTATAATGGCGGACATTGTTCTGTTAGCTTCAAATATATTGCTCTCTTGATAAATTGATACATTTGACTCATTTACAGGCATGCAACAGGTTTCCATACATTAAAGGCGCCCTTGAGCATTATGAAGGACAGTTTTCTCTTTTAATAAGAAAGAAATATATCCATCCTTTGCAAGATTGGTTGGATAAGGATAAGCTGAATATGTTCATTGATCTAGTCGACACCGCTGTTGATGTCAACCATATTGAGAGCGGCGAATACATGATATCACCTGGTTATGATGAAGAATTAGCATTATTGAAAGATAAACTTGATGCAGTGGAGCAACAAATATACAATTTGCATAAGCAAACAGCCAATGATCTTGATCTTCCTCTTGATAAGTCCTTAAAGTTGGAAAAAGGGAGTCAGTTTGGACATGTATTTAGAATCACCAAGAAAGAAGAGCAGAAAGTGAGGAAAACTTTAAATACGCAGTTTATTGTTCTTGAAACTCGGAAGGATGGAGTGAAATTTACAAATACAAAGCTTAAAAAACTTGGAGATCAGTATCAGAAGATACTCAACGAGTATACAAGTCGGCAAAAACATTTAGTTTTACGTGTTGTGGATACTACAGCTACCTTTTCTGTGGTAATACAGATGTTCTTGAGTTTTTTTTTTTTTTAATTCCTGTTTTTACAAAAAATTTTTCCTTACAATTTCAAGCAAGTTTTTCTTTAGATTTTTGAAGATTCGGCGAGGCTTCTTTCTGAGCTAGATGTGTTGCTCAGTTTTGCTGATTTAACTGTTTGCTCCCCTGTTCCATACGTAAGACCAGAGATTACCGGATCTGTAAGAATTATGTACTCCAATAAATAAATTGCGAGGCTATTTTGTTTGCTTGATTCTTCAGTGGAAGCACTATTGATTACTTTACCAATTTGTAGGAGGAAGGAGATATCATGCTAGAAGGCTGCAGACATCCTTGTGTAGAGGCGCAGGATGGTGTAAATTTTATTCCTAATGATTGCAACCTTGTAAGTAATACCTGATTTATTCTCTCTGGAAAGATTGGTACTTGTTTAAAACTTTTTAGTGAGAATGCAGGTTCGAGGTAAGAGTTGGTTGCAGATTATTACTGGTCCTAATATGGGCGGAAAATCTACCTTTATACGACAGGTTTCTTCTTCATTTTTTTTATTTTTTATTTTTTTTTTTTGCCTTCCATAAATCTGAATTTTAGTCCATTTCATAAACTGAGGAGCAGTATCTCAGATTTGTGGCCTCCTTTTATCCTGTAGCACTTGAAGTTTGTTTATTTAACATGAATCTAACCATGAATTGCTAATCCCATTATGCAAGTTCCTTAGAAAATTGTGCTTGATTTTTTTTATGGATAGTGTATGTAGGAATCTTATATATTAGAAAATTTGATATTAGACAACCTAATTAGAGGAGATCTAATTAGAGCATGTTTTCTTTATTAGAGTTATTTCTAATCTAGAGAGTAGAGAGTGTGTATAAATATGTAATATATATTTTTAATTGGGAATAAAAAAAAAGCTTTCATCACATGATATCACAGCATCATCTATGAATACTTCGTTCGATCGACATAGACGATGTCGTCTGCTTCGGAACAGATGATGCCTTTAGCTTCGTCGTCAACATCCCTAGATGTCTTTGGTTTTGTCATCTAGATCGCTCGGCGTCATTGTTCGGTTCTTTGGTTATGTTCGAATGCCTTGTCTGCTTCAAACATCAGCGTCATTGTTTGGTGCTTCAATTTCGCTTGAAGGCCCCATCTACTTCAAACGACGTTTGTAAGGGCATCGACGACTTTGTTGGCTTTGTTCGAAGGTTTCGTCTCAAAGGCTTCATCTACTTCGCTCTATGGTTTCGTTCGAAGGCTTTGTTTGCATATGCTTCGTTTGCCTACCTTTGTCGGTGAGATTAAGGCATTGACGAAGCCGGCTTATGTTTTGGTCGCCCTGTTTGGTTCGCCCTACTTCATTTGTTCAAGTAAATTGCTGCATTTGGCTTTTTTGGCTTTGTTAATTCAGTTTTTTTCTTTTTTTCTTTATTGGGCTAACAGTAAATGGTTGGTTGTCAAATTATTTGTCTCACAGTGCTTTGGCCGCTCCCTCAGCTTGTCCTTCAATATTAAATGACATTGATTTTGGATAGTAAATAAAATGTTCTTATGACAGGTTTGGTTTGATCAGTTCTGAAGATTACAGATGAAAGGTTAAATCTCAAATTATTTTTACTAGAATAAAATTGTGATATTCTATTTAAGAAATTTTGCTAAAGAGTCATCTCATTGATGATCCCCCAACTGAGACTAAATTGAATTATTCTGAGTGGCTGAGAGCGGATGCTCATTTATTGATACAAATATGAAATTCTATCAAACCTGATCAATCTAGTCATATTACTCATTGCACTTGTACTAAAGATGCGCTGAAGAAATTGTTGTTTGTGTTTTCTAGAAGAGAAAATATTTATCAAATTTTTTAAGTATGCAAGAAATTTTATCGAGTTGAACTGCAGGATCAACCACTTGAGATGTATCACATAAATTTTAAACGTGAGTATGAAGAAATGAACATACTATTGCTCTTCAGTACTGATGTTTGAATTCAACAAGCTCAAAGAGAATAAATGATTATTATAAGTTTTCTAGCTGGCCTCAACTCTTAATATGAATGTGTCAAATCACATATCTTATTTGACCCTATATGTACTCCTCTGAGCAAAGCCTATATTAGATTAGTGCATACGATTTCAAATTCTCATGCCTCATCCGTACAACAACCTAGTGTAAACCTCAGTCTCAGGCAATTATAGAAATAAAACTTTGAATTTTAGATATCAAAGTTAGAAGGTAGTTTGTTATTAGTTATTACTATGATGAATTTGGTCATATGAAAAGAAAGCATTGTAAGTTTCTCAAAAGAACCATAGCGGTTCTAAATCACAATTAGCTCATATGGTCACTACTAATAAAGCCTCTCAGAGTTGGACTTTCTCGATCCTTGTATATGAATATATTAAGTTCATCAAATTTTAGGAAGATTTCGAGAAATCCCCCTATATCATTGCCCTTGCTATGTCAGGTAACAATTATACTTGTCTTTTTTTTCTCTTCCACACAAAGGTTCATTGATTTTGGTGCTCCAAATCACATGACATGTAATTTAAAACTCTTTTCTACCTTTCATAAACGACTTTCTTCCATCACTTCAGTAGATAGATCCACCTTTATTGTCTTAGTTTTTGCGCCATCAAAGTTACAACAACATTTTCTCTAACTTCTGGTTTCTGTTTTTCTCAATTCTTTTTTAGTCTTGTTTTAGTAAGCAAAATCACGTGCTCTTAACCATTATAACTTATTTTTTTCCAAGTATTGTTTTTTCAAGATCTTCTGTAAATGATGAGAATTAGGGAGGCTATTTACTATGGATATGAAGGTACATTGACCCGTAACCTGTTTCTACATCTTATCTCATTTTGAGATTCCTAGTTGATTATGACATCCATCACTATCAATGCTAAAAAAGTTGTACCTTCAATTTCAATAATTATTATCTTTAGATTGTGAGTCGTGTCAATTTGCTATACCATCATATTTTTTTTCCCCTAGAGTTAATGAAAGAGTAAGTCATAGTTTTGAGCTAGTTTATTCCATTGTTTAGAGACCTTGTCCTATTGTATTTATTGGATTTATGATATTTTATCATTTTTGTGGATTTTTCTTGTATAAGTTGGTTTTACTTTATGAAATCTCGTACTAAGTTACTGTCACATTATTAATCATTTTGTGTCAAAATTAAAACTCAATTCAATATTTTGATTAAGACTGAGAAGTGATAATGTCAAAGAATATTTTTTGTCATCCTTTCAAATATATATGACACAAAACGGGATGCTTCACCATTCATCTTGTGTCAATAAATACTTTATACCAAAATGGGATAGCTTAAATAAAAAATAGACACTGTCTTGATACGACTAGAATTTTTTTGTTTCGAACAAATGTGCCTAAACAGTTATGGGTTGATGCAGTCCATGCTGCATGTTTTTATTATTAATTAGATACCTCCAACTATTCTATAAAATTAGATACCCTACCAGGTTTTATTTTCAACTAACTTTTTATTTTCTATTGAACCACACATATTTGGGTGTATTTGTTTTGTTCGTGATACTCATTCACATGCGTCTAAATTGGATCATTTTTTTGAAATAGTTATGGGTTGATGTAGCCTCTATTGCATGTTTTTTTAACAATCAAATGCGTTCAACTGCTCTATAGAATCAGAAGCCCAACGAAGTTTTGTTTCCAACTAACTCTTTTTTCTATTGAACCATGCATGTTTGGGTGTACTTATTTTGTTTATGATACTTGTCCTCAAGTTCCTAAACTGGACCTCAATTCATTAAAGTGTGCCTTTTTAGGATAGATGATTATTGTTGATGTCACAATTCATGAACAAAATTTATTCTTTTTGCGACTCATCAGTGTTTAAATTCTCACAAGATTTTGATGAGATGTGGGCTCTGAAACTTCACGACCGCTCATCATGACAACTCTGCATTATTTTATAACTTTGTTTTGACTGAGCATAAGAGGGTCGAATTTTCAGAATGTAGATTGAATTGTAGATAAGACACTACCTATAAATTTTACCCTCATTTTTGCGAGGATTTTTTGATGTGGGGTTTGAGGTTTTCTAGATATGCAAGCCTTTATGGTTAATTACCCCTCCCGATAACGAGAGAGCACTTTCGATTAAGGCTAGTCATTAATAATTGAATATTCAACATATAATAGCAGCATATTTTGGATTTTAAATTGTAGAATTCACCACTTGAAGCTTAAAGCATATGGTGGGGGAATGAAGACGAAACCCAATCAAGATCTCATAGTTTCGTCACCCTAGGCTATCATGGTTCCTGATCTACTTAGTCAAAGGAGGTAGTCGACCCAACCTGCAGGAGGATTCGTATCAACATCTATGAGTTGTGTTTTCCAAGAGATCCTTATAGATCCGAGGTGAATGTTTGTCTAATGAGCCAAATTTAAGTCAATCTTAGTTAACAAAAGGCTTTGTGCCAATTAATTACCCTTATGATTCACAACTCAAAGGGTAGAAAGAAGTTGGAGAACATACGGGCTACAATCGTGACCGTAATATAATGGTGTCATTTGGTGGCAACTATCCGGTCAGAGGGCATTGGTCGTAACCGCTCTTTTATCATGTCATTTAGCGGCAAACTCACGAGAGAGAGGTGACATTTGTGAGCTAAAGTAAATCGAAAATTTGTCACCCTAGACAAACTTTTTGTCGCGGAGGGTGGATAGAATTTGCTTTATGTTTTAAGTGATTGAATTTTAGTTTAAATATATAATGTTGGTTACTTTGAAAATTTTTATTTAAAAGATTGACCTCTCTCCGATTGAAATTTTCAATCAAAACAACCATCATTGATGTATTAGGCATTTAAAGCTTTTATCTTAAAGTTGGGCATTTAATTTTGTCAGTTTGTACTTTTATTGTACAAGTCCTGTCGACACTTGTTCTTATAAGGAAAAAAATCAAATTATGTGATTTGGATTTGTAAATTCTTTTTTCATGATTTAGACATTTATTTCGAGATTACTAGACTCGTTAACTCTAGTTATGATGAGGAGGAGGATCAAACTAGTTGGGTGGTACTTACAACGCTATCCTATTGACAAGGCTGACCGATTAGCCCACACAACATTCTCAAAACTCGTATTTAAACCTTCAATATTTTGGTGAGAGAACATGCAGACGTTTAAATTTCATATGTTTGAGTTATTTTAGCTGGACCATTTGATGTCTTAGGGTATCTTTAGCCTCAGAGTATCCAACCCATTATTCATATAAATCTTAGAAATACTTGTATTAATTTTTAAAACACTGCATTTAACTTGAGCAGCAGTCCTAAAGATTGATGAACTTTGAAACCATTGGTAATTTGAAATATTTGTAATATTATGATATTTGAATCCTATAAAATTTCATTTTGGGCTTAAAAGAGGGACATTTTCTGTTCGCTTATACACAAGGTGTGATTCTGGTGGCGACATATTTCAATTTTTAAGAAAACTCCATATTTGAATTATGCTTCTTCCCTAAGAGCCTATAGTCGAAAATTCAATTTTGAATTGATTCTGGTGGTACAATTTCAAAATATTTCGTTTTTTAGATCTTAGAGCTTAAACTTTACAATCCAATTTTTAATATTTTTGAGCCCTTAAGTTTTATACTTTAAATGCCTTAAAGAGCCTAAATTTTGAAAAGCTTGATTCCAAATCACTTAAAATTTCAGCAACCTTCCGACGCCAATTTCAGGTTTGGGGGCATGGGAAAATGTTAACATTCTCGGCTATCTCAAAAGGCTTATTGGTCAGTGTCGTGAGACACTCCGGTTGGGGAGCAAAAAGAATATTTAACACAAAATCTCAAAAGATGCGATGGGCCTTCAAGGTACCTGTAGAAAATTTCAAATCACAACCATAGGGTTCCTCGATTTTAAAAATAATTATCTAGACGAGTTCGCATTTTTCCCCGCCTAACGGGTACTTTGCTCTCCTCAAATGGAGGTTTCGAAAATTGACCCATTGCCCTAACATTAGACCTTTTCGAGCTTCGATGTCGTTGACGACGAAGTTGAAGATGATTAGGGGCACATGAATTACATTGTGTTGGCCTTGAACCTTAGGACCAATCAAAGAGGAATTTCGTGAAAAGGAATGCAGACACAGGCGAGCGTTTTGCATTACATCAAGCACAGAACGGGGGCTCAAGCGGTCTTCTGCCTTTTTTTTTTTTTACTTCATTGAGCGGGAAGACAGGTTATTTTAGCCCGTGATTACGTTGTTCCTTTCACAGTGACCATGTCGCAAGTGGTGTTTGGGCCGGAGAGGGATAGGTGAGGCTCTTCGACAAAGCAGTGCAGAAGGAGAAAAAAAGATGAGAGTTTCGTGTCTTTGCAGGCAACGATCTCGTTTTTCCTTTCTCATAGCCCTAGTAGCAATTGTATTGTGATGACAGGGAAAAAGAAGTAGCAAGCGAGATTGTACGCTGCGGTTCTCTCTATGGATAGGAGGAATATGAACAGTGAGGAAGCCCTTTATGGTTTTGCTTCGATCCCCCCAGTAGGAGTCGTTGAGTAGGGCCTCGTTTGTTGAGTTATGAGCAAGTGGGCTAGAACAACTGCATGAGAATTTAGTATCAATTAAATTTAATTAACTTAATTAATAACATTAATAACTTTTTCTTGATAATTATTTTTTTTAACTTCAACATTAGTATAAGTTTAGATCCTGCTTAAGTGCTACCTCTAGTGCTTCGGTCTAGACCACCTATAACTAATGTTTACTCGAGAAAAGTTTGTCCCCTCGATCCTAGTCCGACACCAATATCATCTTCCTGATTGGATCCTCCTCTCAATGACCTTAATTTACCTATTGCTCTTCAAAGAGATAAACGTTAGTTTGTGTATCTCATTTCCTCTTGTTTTAACTATAATCAATTATCATCCAATTCTTATTTTTTTTGTTGCTTCTCTCGACTCTGTTGAGGTTCCAAGATTTGTTTAACAAACCTATACCATTCTGGGTGCCAGGCAATGATACATGATGAGATGAATGTCTTAACTAAAAATGAAACTTGGAAACTTTTTGAACTATCTTCTAGCAAGAAGGTTGTGGGTTGTAAGAGGATCTTTGTTGTTAAGTTTCATTCTGATGGATCTGTAGTTTGTCTCGAAGTTTGGTTGGTTTCTAAGGGCTATGCTTAAACTTATGGGATTGACTGCTTGGACACATTCACTCTAATAGCTAAGTTGACTTTTGTTTGCTACTGTTGTTCTTGGTCGCAATAAATAATTGGCCCCTGCACTAGCTGGATGTGAAAAATGTGTTTTTGTATGATGATCTTTTAGAATAAGTATACACAGAGCAACCTCTAAAGTATGTCGTCTTTGGAAGTCCTTATATGGATTGAAGCAAAGCCCTCGAGTATTATTTGAAAAATTCAGCCAAGCGATAAAAGAGTTTGGGATGCAAAAAAGTAGAAGTGATTACACTGAATTCTATATTTAAGTTATTTGTTTTGAATCATTTTATTAGTAATTTATGTTGATGATATTATTATTATTGGAAGTGAAGTGCAATGAATTTTATTATTGAAATCATTTTTTTTTTCAAAATTAGTTTAGCCCTAAAGATCTGGGTTCCTTGAAATACTTCTTGGGGATTGGTGTATCAAGATACAAGAAGCATATCTTTCCTTCTCAATGAAAGCATGTGTTGGATTTGTTAGCAAAAATTGAGAATTAGTGGCCAAATCATGCAGTATTCCGATGTTTTCTAATTAGCAAGTTAACAAAGATGGAGAGCTTTTTAATTATCTTCAACGACATGGAAAGTTAGTGGGAAAATTAAACTATATTGCACTAACTTGTACTAACCTTGTTTATAAAGATAGCACTATAAGTCAGTTTCATGTCTTCTCCCACAATCCTTCATTGTTTAGCATGGGAACAAATAATATGTTACCTCCATAGCGCTTCTGGACAAGTTATTTAATAGGATCATGAGCATAGAAATATCGAATGTTTCTTTGATGCAGATTGAACAAGTTCTAAGATTGATCGAAGATGCGTTACTGGATATTGTGTCTCTGTTGGTGGTAATTTGGTCTCGTGGAAGAGTAGGAAACATAATATAGTGTCACGATCCAGTGCTGAATTTGAGTATTGTGCAATGACACAAGCTTTGCTTAAATTGATGTGAGTTTCCCAACTTTTGATCGAAATGGATTTTAAGAAGATAGTTCCAACAAAACTGTGGTGTGATAACTAAACTGCAAATTCATATTACCTGAAATCTTTTTTTTCTTGAACGAACTAAGCACATTGAGATGGATTGTTATTTTGTTTGCGAAAAGTTTCAACATAATCTAATTACTATAGCTCATGTGAAGACTATTGAACAACTAGTTGATATCTTCACAAAGGCCCGTAATGAAGTTTGCGTCACTTATATTTATAACAAATTGTGCATGATAAATATCTATGCTCTCAGCTTGAGTGGGAGGGTTATGGATAGTGTATATTAGGGAGCTTAATATTAAGCAACCTAATTAGAAATCTAATTAGAGAATCTTTTATATATTAGAGTTATTCCTAATCTATAGAGTTGGGAGTGTGCAAAAATATATAATATATGTTTTCAATTGAGAATAATAAAAGAGGAAGTTCCCTCCACAATTTCTAAAATTAATGATATGCTATGCTATTCCTGTTGCTTATGCTTATATCATGGGAAGTTGTTTGAGAAACTTAGGTTCAAAATTTACTGACGCATAAATTTCATAAGTTCTATATAAAAATTCATCCTCGCGATTTGTTATTAACTTTTCTGCATCCTGCAAGATGTCATGTATATTTATGGGTTTTTTTTTTCTTACATATTTATAATGGTAGGTCGGCGTGAATGTGTTGATGGCGCAAATTGGATGCTTTGTTCCATGCGATAAGGCAAGTGTAAGCATTCGGGATTGTATCTTTGCCCGTGTTGGTGCTGGTGATTGCCAAGTAAGTTTTTCTGACCTGTGATATATGTTTTAGTGTCTCCTTAAATTTATCCAATGAGATTGTTTTGCCCTCCAAGTAATAGGACAAGACTTACTCCCTCTACTTTGAGCATGATTAATTGTTACTGGTCTTCACATTTATATAATTTTGGCGGAAACTTTGTGCTTGATAAGTTTAATTTATTTTGTTTTCTAAATTAGTGAAACAATGGTAGCAGTTGCAGTGAACTTTTGCGTTCAAGCTATTTTACTTGGGGGAAATTGAACTTTCAGGAGGGCATATTCAAGTATTGGTGGTGCAAAAGGAAATTCGTTTAGAATTTCTTTTTTTTTTTAATTTTTTTTTTTGCATTATTTACTTTATTTCCAGGTATTGGCTGTAAACGCTTACTGTCTTGAATTGGTTGAGAAAAAATTTCCTCCATGAAGTTAGTAGATGGTGGGTTACTCACTAAAGCCATAAACTTCAAATATATCTAAATGGGCTCAAGGAGAAATTGACAAATGCCCCATTATATGATACCATAGTACGCCCAAACCACAACAAAAAAAAATAAATAATATTACTAAGAGCAAATAAAGGATTACAACCAACACACTTCAAATGATAAAATACAACACACAACACTTAAACTCGCATTAGGGCGGCTCCCAGGTGATGTTGGTGACGGTCGGAGAATTGGTTGAGGTGGCGACAAGGTAGGGAAGGGGTTTACGTGCTTTGGTAGAGGAGCGACAACGATTATGGACGGCTGGAATGGCCAGGCAGTAAGGGACGGCAGTCCAAATAGTGGCAGTTTGTTGTTTGGGGTGGCTGGGCACTAGGAAAGCAGCAAGTGAGAGGCGTTGCGGCGATGGAATCTATAGCTGGAATGAGGGAAAAAACTGGTCGAGTGACTACAATAGTAGAATACAACATGGAACGACTGCTTTTGGGTGGCGACAACAGTGAAGGCATGAGACTGCCGGACAACCAAAGGAGGATCGTCTGAAGGATGCGACAGCGAGAAGGATGACTAGACGGTGATGAAATGTAGGGAAACAATAACATGATTGTTTTCGGGGTGGCTTGCAGCGATGAGGAATGAGAGTCAGCGAAGCGAGAGGGTTGCAAATGAGTTAGGGAAAGATTTGCACCATCTGGAGACTAAAAACTAAAACACCACCTGAAAATCAAGATACAACTCTCGAAGTGAAGAAGAGACGCCGATAGCTGTCTCGGTACAAGTACTCAAAAAACTACTAATCCAAACCCTTATACACACACATACAAGGAATGACTAAAAAGAAACAAATGATAATAGGAAAGAAAGAGTAAGAAACGAAAATGAGACTGTTTCAGCGACCCGGCTCCCATATGTCGCTATACGTTTTCTCGTGGTACTGTAGCAGCTACAATACTGCAAGAAAACTATGCGGGAAAAAGCTCCCTTGTCCAGCTCTTGCGGTTTGGGGAGCTTCGACTTCATTCGTCGAAGTTGTTGGCTCCTCATAGCTTGGAGTCAAGTCTGCTAATTTGAATGTAGCAGAGATATTGTAGTCCCCTGGTAGGTCGATCAAGTAGGTGTTGTCGATCCAAAGCACATTCTGGTAGAGTAGGTATTCATCCTCTCTTAGCACAGCCTGAGCTGGTACTGTAGATAGAAGAGTGTTCATACTAATCTTTTATCGAGCCATCTCATTTGTAAATTGCTTCTTTCACTCATACTGAGCGGAATATAGCTGATAAACCAATATGTGGGGAGAAATCAACTATGGGGTGTAATCTACGCCAGACTGCACCCCTCTCACTTGCAACCACTGAGGAGAAATCTTCTTTACTGATTGGACTTGGATCCCACAAAAGAGGTTTATCTCATCTTTTTTGACATTTGTTGATGGGTACCATAGTGAACTGAGTATAACATCTGAATAATTCCATGTAACCTTCAAGGCATGGCCTAAAAGGACTCCATTTTTTACATGTTGGACCTCCCTCAGTAAGGTTAACTGAGGAATGAATCTACAGATTTGAATGGTTTAAATTTCTTGTATTTAGGGGTGTCATGCATCTAGTGTTAGTTTCTCGAATTCAAGACTACTTTGTACACTTACTGTGAAGTTGATTGGAGTCTCTCACATTGGCTCTACTGGAACTATGTGGCTCTTCTCCTCCTCAACTGGAAGCTGATTCTCCTCCTTTGTGTCCTCACCATCTTTTGTGTCTACCGTGTGATTATCCAAATTTGCTCAGTGAAACAAGTCATCCTTCTGGTTGTGTAGTCTGATTCAACATGCCCAATTTCTTGGCATTTGCGGCACTTCTTGGCTGTGACAAATTTAGAGATGTGGATTTGTGTTATCTGGTCTCTACTCTGAATCAGTTTTTCCTCTGATAGGGTCATCTTGGGCATTCTTATGTGTGTAATCTGACTGTAAGACCTTGGGGTTGAGCTCTTTCTGCAAGACGGGGTGGTCGCTCGGGGATGTGGTCTGTCCACTTTTGAAGTTAGGGTCTAAATTTTGAGTCAGTAGCAAGCTAGTAGGAGCTGATTTTGTATCTCTCGCTTGATCTTCAAATTATCCCATTCTCCATATGCTGGCTCTTTTCTCTCGGCCTCCTCTGATACTGGATTCCACAACATGGTGGCCAGTCTTCTGCATCACTAAAATCCTCTCGATGGAAGGGATTTAAATCCCATCTTTGGCTCCCTTTGACTCTCCCATCCCGGTCAAGGGTAATCTACCCTTGGGATTCATCCTCAATGCTGCAAGCTTCTGCTGAAGTCGACAGATCGTAATCTCTTCCCATGTTGGCTTGGTTGTGTATCTTCTTGGTGGCATGACTAGATTTTAGAGTTGAGAGGTGAAAGAGAGTGCATTGGACTAATTGACGGTGTCGAGAATTTGATTTGGGGTTGCTGATGTTGAACATCATCAAATGAGAATTAAGGTTGTCAAATTGTCGCTAATGTTTGGGAATAGGAAAGAAAACGTTTTGCTGGAGGGGGTAAGGCAGACGCTAGAAAACCCTAGGATAATACTAGGGTTATACTAGCCCTAATACCAAATGATACTGGAGTACTCCCAAATCACCACAAAAAAAAATATTAATAAAAGCAAATAAACATTTACAACCAACACACTTGAAAGGGAAAATACAATATGCACAGCACACAAACTTGCATTAGGGTGGCGTTTAGATGATATTAGTGATGATTATAGGACTTGGTGAGGTGGCGGCAAGGTAGGGAAGAGGGTTTCCGGGCTATGTTAGAGAAGAGACAACGATTATGGGTTGTTGGAATGGTCGGGCAGCAAGGGACGACTGTCCAATCAGTGGTCGTTTGCTGTTCGGGGCGGATGGGTTGTGGGATAACAGCAAGGGGAGGCGTTGCAGCGATGGCAACAAGTTGGGCTGAGGGGAGCAACTGGCCGGGTGGCTGGAACAGAAGAAAATAGCTTGAAATGGTTGTTTCCGTGCGGCGGCAGGGAGCGGGAATGGTGGAGGCAGCGGTGGTGAAGGCGAACACTGCAAATAAGCTAAAGGACCGTTTGAGAGTTGTGGTAGCAAGAAGAATGTCTGGACAACGACGAGCTACAGGGAGACAAAAACAAGGCTGCTATATGGGCAGCTTGCAGTGATGGGGAATGCAAGGCAGTGAAGCGGGAGGGATGCATAGGAGTTGGGGAAAGATAAACACCACCTGGAGACCAAGATACAATTGAAGCACCACCTGGAAACCAATATACAACCCTCGAAGGGAAGAAACGACGTCAACGACTGTTTCGGTACAAAACTCACAAAAAACTACTAATTCAGTCCCTAATATACACATATATAGTAAATGACTTAAAAAAAAGAATGATGATAGGAAAGAAAGAATAAGAAAGGAAAACAAGGCTGTTTCGATGGCCTGACTCCCTTCTTCTGCTGTATGTTTTCTCATGGTACTAAACAACTACATTATCGCTAGAAAATTGTGCAGAAAAAAAGCTTCGGTGTCATTATGCTTTATAATACTAGAATTAACACCAACTTATAAAAATGAATCTTAGAATGCTTCCCCTCTAGCCTTTTTATAAAAGGATAAAAAATGATAGCATGTATTTTATAAAGCGGGCGCGATGTTTATTGCAAATTTAAGAAAGGGTTCTAAAGCGCCCAAGCCCTTGATACAAGACAAAGGGAGCAACATTATAAGTATTCAGGTTAGAATTCATGATCTGTTAGGCCAAGGCTTGGTGCATAGAGCTTCTCTTAGCTTATCCTAACAGAAAGGGCATTTTACGTTTGTCTAGCTTAGGAGAACATAGTTCAATTGAACCATTAGACTTTTAGATTGACCTCCATATAAAAAGTTATTGCTTGGTAACCTATACATCTATGGCTTTCTAAAAACACACTTAAATTACATCCATTAAATGGTAATGCCCTTGTTAAAACATTAGACAAGTGATGAATCTTTGTGAATGATCAATCAATGTTCATTGGATGGCCAAACCCTTTTATTTCAAAAATTTTTTTGATGATTCAATGCAATCTTTGTCATCCTTATGTATGTTATGGTAATAACAAGATAAGATCAAACATTGATGTGAGAAAGCTATATTAGTACGTGTTTTACTTAGGTGACATGTTCAAAGGGCTCCTTTCGAGAGTGTGGGCTTAGAAAATTCACGGCCAATTTTTTGAAGAGAGTTTGTGGTTATTGGTTAAATTTTTAGAAAGCCTATTAGATTTTAAATATGACATTATCAGATGATTTTACTCTCTTGGTGGTAAGAGAACTTCGATTTCATTTAGTAGTTAGTCGTTAAATACTTAGCATATAATAGCAGTTGATTTNAAATAATAATAAAAAATCTCGGGAAAATCTCGAAGAAAAAACCACGAGTGCTTTGTCCAAAATTCCGAGAAAACATACGAAAAAAATCCGAAAAGAGGGGACCACAAGCACTCGGGTCGGGGCTAGGCTCAAATATATATTTGTACTCGAGGGTCATCGAAGGCTATTCGGTCACCCGGATGCGTAAAGCCTGACACTCCACTAGAATGATGTCCTACTGAACCTAATTTAGGAAGGTATTTCTTAGCCCAGGATTGATAATCAACAAGTGGACAACTCAATTTGTGACACATCTTTAAAATTTAAGTTTTAATGTATTTCAAGCATACAAAAGGAAAATTGTTTTAATTTTGATTTTTATAATGAAAATATTTTTATAAATATTGTATCTGTTCTTATCAATTTGTTTTATTAATTTTGAAAAAAAAAATGGTTGTTCACAAGTCGATCACGTCACCGAGCCTATGACTACCAACAGTCTAAGAAGGTATGGGTCTCCCTCTAGTCTTATGTCGGTGAATGATACTTTCATTCGACAGTTCATCAGGTCCCAGAATTGAGTCCTGATGTTATAGGATGAGATATCATTTTACTCTACAACCGGCGTGTCTTTGTCATCATCGTCTTACGCCCCAAAACAAAACCGACCTACTTGTGACCTTGGTTGATGGTTTCACATATAACAAAAGACTATACATGAGCACTTATGTATCAGACATAAGCACAGAAAATCGAACCAAGAAGCAAGAAAAGAAAAGAACAAAAATGGGGATGAGAGAGGAGAAATGATCCACCCAAAAGATCGAAGGAAAAGAAAAGGGTAGAGCAATTCTCAAAGTCATATAAAAAATACCTAAAAAATAGAGCCCATGGTCCTTGAATCAATCCTATGAAGATATCATTTTCTCACATTTCATAAGCGGTTCAATCCAATTTACTCCACTAAAAGGTCATAAGTTAAAGCTCACTGGTAAGACAATAAGGGAGAGGAGAGCCCACGGGTAAGACAATAAGAATCACACCCCAACTCCAAATCCAGCTCACGGGTAGGGCAGCAAGAGGGAGAGCCCACGAGTAAGGCAGTAGGAAGGAGAGCTCACGGGTAAGGCAGAAGGAAGTAGAGCTCACGGGTAAGGCAGCATGAAAGGGAGCCCACGGGTAAGGCAGCATGAAACTCAGCCAGACTCCCATTAACTCACGGGCAGGAGCCAAAGGAAAATCATAAAGGCAATAAACATCTAGTGAAACTCACGGCTAAGACAACAAAAATCACAACCAAGCCCCAAATTCAACTCACGGGGAGGAGCCAAAAGAGAGGAGAATTATAGAGACAGTAAACATGAAGCTCGCGGCTAAGACATCAAACCTAAACCACCAAGCTAACAGAGCCACCTAGACATCCTTATGGCAAAAAACAACAGCCCAAAGTTGCTAAAAAAAATAAATCCATAAGTAGAGACAGCAAAAGGAAGACCATAAAGATCATAAACATCAAACACGACTCACATTAAACATTCCCGCATAGTGGTGCATATCGGAATTTATGAATTTTGGGATGACAAACTTGATTACTCACAAAAATTTCAAAAAGAAGTGCTATTTAAATATCTTCCACACAAATTGAAACCAATTAAGAGGGGCAACCCAAACAATTTCTTAGGCACAATGAACTCAGCAAAAGGAATGGAAAAGAGAGCTGCGCAAGCACATCCAAGCCCCAGGTTGTAAGGATAAGGTATCAGTCCAGCATAGGTATACTCAGATCCAACAAAATAGCGTGATCAAAATCCAGAACAAGTGCACTTGGTCTCGGGCAAGGAGCCACAGAAACAAAACTAAGCGCCAACAAACCGAATTCCATCAATGAATGGGAAAAACTTTTCCAACATTTAAATGCATTTTAATAACGCTAAAACTGAACCCATTAAGGAACAGGAAAACAAAGCTGAGCCTAAGAAAGAGGCTGAAATCAAAATTGATCTCCATCAAGGGGACAAAAATCCAAAACCGAGCCTTAGCAAAGAACTATAATTAAAGCTGAGCTTCAACAGAGAATAGGCACCCAAAACCTAGCCCAAGGAAAGGGGCGAACCAGAAGATAGCATTCAACATTTACCCATCTCAAAGGAACGAAAGCCGAGCCTTCCGACTGGGCCAAAACAGCTTCTAGCATAAGGGCAAACCGAATTTAATTCTCAGGCCAAATCAAGACCACAAGAAAGACAAAACAAGACGGAAATTCCCAGCTAAAATCAAATTCAAAATGAAGATAGAACTGATTCATTCATATGGGAAAATAGAGAAAAATTTCCAGCATTAGTTTGATTTCAAAAGAGCCAAAATCGAAACCATCCATTTGAGGGAAAACAGAGAAAAACTTCCAGCCAACATTTAATCCAAAGGAAGCTAAATTCGACCCCACTAAATGGGCCAAAACAGAGCCACCACACCACATTAAAAAAACCAAGATTTGCATTCAACATGTATGTTTTGAGTAGGACAGAAAGCAGAAGAGCATAAGTAGGATTTTAAAACCATTTTCCAAAGCATCGAAGCAAATTACCGTATGTAAGAAAAAGATTTGCATGTAAGAATGATCCTAAACATGTTTTCTATGCATCTTAAGCAGAAAAGAAAAGGAAACAACCAATAATATGCTCCATTTCCATATTTCCATAGATTATTCATGCTTAAATCTCAAAACATGCCCAAATCTTGTTTTCTCATAAGATAGGAAGTATTTTATGGTATGCGAAATAGTGCAAAAAAAACATTGGGGAGGGGAAGAATGCCTCTTAATGCCGACTTGAAGCAAAAAAAATGTAAGAAAGATCCAATAAAGTGTCTTCCAAAGAAATCTTCTCCTTGAAAAAAACTCAAAAGAAAAATATGGAGCAACTAACAAATCCTTTAAACTTCCAGCACACAAAAAGCTAGTCAAACAGAAATTTTGATAGAGCCTTCTTCTTAAAAGTTTTGAGAGAACCACCAACAGATGCTTCACACCCCAGCACACGAAAATCAAATTTTAGATAAAATGTTAGTAGAGTTTTCTCCCCTAAAACTTCTCACAGTAAAAAAGAAGGAAAACAGTCTCTCGGGCAGCAAAGAGAAAAGAACCAGCCTCACAACATCCAAAAACCACTCCTCCTTTCAGACTTTTCTCAAGAGAAAATAGGATTCCAGAAAATATTTCCAGCATACAGGATGAAACAACCAAATAAAATGGCAGCACCTCCCCCTCTCAAAAAAATTTCAGCCAACCCTAGTCCTCCCCAAAGTGAGGTTTTTATAGCAAAGGAGTAAAGCAGCCACCTACCAGCCTCAATGGTGACCAAATTAGGTAAAGGGAGAGGAGAAAATACATTTAGAGAGGAGGAAATGCAGCCTAGGGCAGAGGAAAAGTCGGACACGAGGCAGACACCAACTGGCGGGCTGCTCGGTCGAGCGGAACTCGAGGAGGCAAGCCGCGAGCGCCGCGGAGAGGAATGTCGTGCGTGTTGGGAAGAGGAATGTCGCGCGTGGGGAGGAAGACTCGGGCTTGGCGGCCATGGCCTCAGTTTCGAGTGCGGCCGATTGGAGGAGCTAGGGCACAGACAAGAGGGAGACGAGCCGAGCGCAAGGCCTGTTCGAGCTATGGGACAGGACGAGCGAAAGGCCAAATGTGCGGGTGAAAACCTAAATAGGGTTTAGGGTTTATAATTAGGATTATAAATAATAATATAAGTATATAAAAATATTTAATATTTCAAAAATAAAATTTGATTTATGCATTTTCATTTGTTCGTCAGATTGTAGAAAATTTAATGTCCTTTTTTGGTAATTTTGACGTTCTGGACGCGCTGGCGCGGTTCGTTTCGCCGTTAAAGGTCATTTTGATGAATTCATCGATTTGCGTGCAAATTTTCTCGTGTCGAAAATATGACAATATGTGTATCTTTTCCTATTAAAATTGATGTCTCGGGCGCGTTGGCATAGTCCATTTTGTCATCGGAAGTCGTCTGGAGAAGTTCACATTTTCACCATCATTTGGGTTTAATTGAAGTCCGACCTCGTGCAATTTTGTAATTTTTATGCATTTGGTGAGTGTTTGTGACGATAAAGTCCTGACGAGGTTTTTCTATGGCTTGAAATCCTATTGGGAACTTCTCTCCTAATCTCCACACAATAGTCTTTAACCGCTCGTCCATAAGACGATAGTTTTGAGACCATAAATGCTAGACATCACAAGAAAATAAGAAATGACTGAAATTTCTAAAAAGGGTTGGTCCCAATTTTAGTTTTCTATGATAGTCAATAGGAACTCCTAGAACTAGATTCTAGGATCCTAAGAAAAGGTAATGACCTAAAAAATGAGGTCAACAATACTAAATGATACTGGAGTTCACCCAAGCCACCACAGAAAAAAAATATTAATAAAAGCAAATAAACATTTACAAGCAACACACTTGAAAGTGAAAATACAATGTGCACAACACACAAACTTGCATTAGGGTGGCTTTCATATGATATTAGTAACGGTTATAGGACTGAGTGAGGTGGAGGCAAGGTAGGGAAGGGGTTTTCGGGCTATGTTAGAGAAGAGACAACGATTATTGGTGGTTGGAATGGTTGGGCAGCAAGGGACGACTGTCCAATCAGTGGTCGTTTGCTGTTTGGGGCAGATGGGTTGTGGGAAAGTAGCAAGGGGGAGGCGTTGCAGCGATGGGAACAAGTTGGACTGAAGGGAACAATTGGTCTGTGTTGACCTCATTTTCAGTGAGGTCTTAGTTTCCTACTCCCAGAACCCAAAATCTAGCCTTAGGAGTTCTTATTAACCATCCTAGCAGACTAGCAATGGAGCCCACCTTCCGTAGAACTTCAAACCACTTCTTTACTCATTTTTTTGTGAAGAACTCGAATGAGTGGTTCCAAGCAATCAACTTCTAGTTGCAAGAGCTAAGGACCAACGTGTAGAGGGCCCGAAAATGAGCTCCTACAGGATTAGACGGCCTTAGGTGAACCCTCTGTGACTTAGCAATGCATTCGCTACACCACGCACAAAGTTGACACTTTTTTGGCCCGACCATCGGCGAACTTGTCTAGACGACTTCAGATGACGAAACCGACCGTGCCGACACGTTCAGAACATCAATTTTAACCGGGAAGGACACTCATATTGCTAGGGTTACGCTCACAAACAAATGACACGAATATCGATGCATGTTTTTTTTAATTAGCAGGGCGCGAGCCGGGACTCAACCCTTGTTCAACTCAGGTTCGATTTGGGCTGGCTGAACAATGGTTAAATAATTTTGAATTTCAAAATTTCAAATTTCAAATAGGCATTTAATCTCATTTTAATTGAAAGTTAAAGATTTTCCTTTTGAATCTGCTTCAACAATGGAAACTAATTAAGTCCCCGCCAAAGTTTTAGCGTAACGGTTGCTCGATTAATTCGGTTCGCTCCTGTTCTAAAAGAGGAACACTGTCTTCTTCGTCGTGCTCTCGGCACGATTCGACACCCTGTTCCTTCTCACGCTCGATCCCGTACCCCTCCACAGACCGAAACCCTCGTCTCATCTCCCCGGCCCCTGCTTCGCCTCTTCCTCTTCCGGGCTTAGAAGTTCCTCGTTTGTCCTCGCCGCCCTCTCCCACACGCTCTCATCTCCTCCATGCATTGAAACGCTCGCCTCCTCTCTGCACCGATCTAGCACCCCTGCTTCGACTCCATCTTCCTCTCACGACGAATCTGGGCTCCTCATTCGACACCTTCNCTTCTACATCGAAGCTCTCGCCTTCCCTTTGGCACCGAAGCTTTCACCCACTCGACTCCCTCCTCTACACCGAAGCTCTCGCATTCCCTTCTGCAGCCAACAGCCCTGCAGGAAACGATTTGGACAATCGGAACAGGAAGTCAGTCTAGCACCTCTGCTTCGACTCCATCTTCCTCTCACGACGAATCTGGGCTCCTCATTCGACACCTTCCCCCTCTCTCGATCGCTGCCTAGCTCCCTCTTCGTGCTTGCCCGCCCTCGCTCGCCTTCTCCTCTCCTTTGCGTTGAAGCTTTCACTCGACTCGACTCCCTCCTCTACACCAAAGCTCTCGCCTTCCCTTCTGCACTGAAGCTTTCACCTGCTCGACTCCCTCCTCTACACCGAAGCTCTCGCCTTCCCTTCTGCACCGAAGCTTCCAACTCCCTCACCTCTCGATTGAACCTGAGACCCGGGATTCAGTCGCACTTCCCTTTTTCCTCCTTCCCCCGGTGAGGCCCAGCCGGAGCCCCTTCCTCTCCCAGTCGACAGCTCTGCAGGAAACGATTTTGACAATCGAAACAGGAAGTCAGTTGTGCACGCTCCGCCTGTCCAACCCAATCCTCTGACCGTTCACTTCTCTGTGAGTTCTTGCAAGATCCCAAACACAAACTTATATTTTCTGTGGATTTTATTTATGTCCAATTTGGTCTCCAGATCTTGTTATTTCTATTGTTGTGTTTCTATTTCCGATAGCTTTTTTTCTTTTATTCAGCTTGTGTTTTCTCCCTCTCTATTTAGGGAATTAGTTAATGATTTTATTCTCTCTCTTTGTTGGCCAAATTTTAACGGTGAACTGTGTTAAAAAATGCTGACTGCTTCCTTTAAGTTTTGATATTTAACGCGATGGATTTTCTTCGAGTTGCTTAGTTGTTGTTATGTATATTTTTGAAACCTAGGTCGTTGCAGTTAAATTTGTGACATGCTTGCGGATTGATTGGAACGATATTAAGGGAAGATTTTATGGTGATGCTAATTGACAACATGTTGTAGTTATTTGTAGTTATAATGTTGTTATGGCCCTGCAAGTATTGAAAATTCATTTTATATGTTTTCGGCAATTTAAAAGTTTAAATGACTTTGTGGTTGCTTTCATGTAGGATTAGATAAATTTAGATTCTTGTTTCAGTTGTATAATTTTTGGTCAAGCATGTGATGAATCTCGTGTATTTGGGTTACATATACGTGAGTCATACTTAGCTAGCTCTGAATGAAATATTCTTTAATATCTTTGTATTCATACTTCATAAGCTTTAGTTGTGACTTATGGAAATATATGAGATTGTACGAGTTCAATTTGAAAAGAAAATTATGTAGTTTGGGGAACCAAAAGTGCCGATTTGGAGAGGTTTGCACACTATTTTGAGACAAATTTAAGGGTTGTTTTTGGAGTATTTTGTGAAAGTTCCTCACTGTTTTGGGCACCATATTTACTGTTTTGGAGAGGGATTTGTAGACTTTTAAATTGTCGTCTTGGGACTATTTCGAGGATGTTTCTTTTGCTGTTTAGAATTGTTAAAAATGTTGTGTAGTGATGTAGGGTGTTGTGAGAGCTATTTGGTATTATTTGGAACATAGATAAGTGTTGTTTGGGGCATTTTGTGAGCTAATTATTAGCATGGTTTTGACACCATTTTCGTACTGTTTTGGGGCTGGAGTTAGAGAGCTTTATCTACTATTTGGGGCTGGATTTGAAGAGCTTTGTCTATCGTTTTGTGGACGGATTTGGAGAGCTTTATTTATTGTTTTGGGTTTCACTTAATTATCATTTAAACGCTTTTAGGCTGACCCACCTACCTTTTTTTTTTCCTTTCCGGCTTTACTAGTTTTGGAAGTGGGTCAGCTTCTTTCTTTTGTTTTATTTATTTTTAAATGGTTAAGTCGAAAAGTAGGAGTTTCTGATTTAATTATTTGGAAGACACTTAGAAATTTGAGGATTAGTTGAAAAAAAACACTTAATTGAGAGTTGAACACCTTGAATCACTTTAAGCACAAGTTAATGTGCAGACTTCCTAGATTTTAGGAGCACACCCTAGGTGAGAGTCCATCCACCTAATTCTCAGCATAGGCTTCCTAGATTTTAGGAGCACACCCTAGGTGAGAGTCCATCCACCTAATTCTCAGCATATGCTTCCTAGATTTTAGGAGCATACTCTAGGTGAGAGCCCATCCACCTAATTCTCAGCATAGGCTTCCTAGATTTTAGGAGCACACTCTAGGTGAGCGTTCTTCCACCTAATTTTTAAATAAATAATGAAACTTGGCACTTGACCTTGATTCACGAACTGATTAAGACACTAATGCACCGAGGCGTAGTTTATGTTTCCTTAATTAAATCAACAGTGAAATTCCCTCAATGACTTAACATACAATGAAACTCAGTGCACCGGGATTTGAGCTTGGATATTATACTCAAATTCTCCTGGCAATTGGGGAAATTTGTTAACGCCACATATGGATCATTGGACTAGGATAAGTCTATGGTCTAGGTGGCGAGGGCAATGACGATATTGTTTATGTATGCTTAAACGAGGGATACGAAGTGAGATTATTAGAATAACATCTCCTAACTCAAGGATCTTCAATAAGAGAGGGATGGATTTATGATACTATTTGCTGATTCTTGGTGGGATCGTTGCCCCCAACACTCTTAGGTTGTCAGTAGTTCTAACACGATTAGAGTGACTAGCATGTGCACTATACTACTTTAAAAAATATTTACAAAAATAAAATAAAAATTTCTTTTGCATGTTAAAAAGAACTCTGCATAAAAAAGACTTAAACAATGACTTTTGCATGAAAAATCAAAGAATTTTTCTATGAAAATTTATTAAGATCCACGGCTAGTCATTTGGATTGAGGTTAAGGACTGTCTTCTGTAGATTGTCAAACTGGTAATTCTTGTTCAAGATCTAGAAGCACACAGTCCAGCTCTGAGCCCCCACTTTTACCAATGTCTTACACCCAGTCCTGATCTTTCATATGTGGCTAAGGGTTTCTTTTGCTCGTGATTTTTATAGCTCATTTTTCTGACTTTCGCGCTAGGTTTTCTCGCATTGTTTATTTTTCTTACAAGTTTATTTAAATCTGTTGCAAGTCATACTACGCTCGCAATATTAATCACGCAACAACAGCAGATGCTCAGGTGCGCTTTTACAGTTTATCTACAACATTTTATTTTAGCGCATTTTATTTCAAAAATTACCTTTTATTTACCGGCAATTTGCTTATTGTGTATGCAAAACAAAACCAAACATTGACACCAAAACTATAAAATATAAATCACCAATCTCAAACACTTAAATCCTGGAGCTATCGCGACGACAGAAGGTTCATTACTAAATTTGTGGGCAGCATAACGAGGAACTCAGACCGAGCAGCAAGGTGATCTTCTTCAGCAACCTCTTTCCTAGTCTAAATAACAACCCATAGGACTTCGAGGTAATTCGCTTAGCGCGATGTAAATCCTCACACCCTCTTTAGGCTCTTGTGCAACCATGTTGTGTAGCATAAGTCCTAACTTGCGTTACGTTTCGATGTTGTCGTGTTGTACGACGTAAAACCTCTTATCTTTGCGGGCTATTTGCATAATCGAGTATTATGCAAGTTTAAGTCTCAAATAATAGAATTGACATGATTAAACATTCAAATAATGTTCTCTCTAAAACATAGCCGTACAATAGAATAGTTTGAGAAGTCACTAAGGTTCCTCAAGATCTGTGACGCCCCTACCCTTTACTTCCATTGAACTTCTGAAAGAACTGTTCCTACTTGAGTCACTCCCACTTGTTTTTCCACATTTTACCGTGAAAACTTAAACCTTGAATTCTTGAAGACTAGAACCACTGATCATTATCGAGAGTTTTTTCAAGTGAATCTCGTCATTTGAGATGTAATTAACTATAAGGGTTTGCCTCTATAGAGAACTTGAAACCCAGGTAAAATAAACCCTATTTAATCTTTGTATTAGATAGAGGAACTTGTCGGTCATACATAAAAAGTTCGCAGACCAAATGGATGTCAAAAATCTCTTAGTTTGCAGGATTGGGTCTATCGCCGAGGTATACACTTATCTTTCGGGAGGGTGTAATATTCGTTGTATCGGACACGATTATGCAAACTATTGGACGAATGAGATCCATTTGGTCTACTTTCTTTTCAAAAATTAAAATACGCTACTTTCAAAACCTTAACTATATACCTCTTATATTTATATTAAATTTCAAAAAAATTTTCGTATTCATATTTTCAAATCATCAAAAAGTTGTCCGACAGTCGGGTGGCTGGAACAAAAGAAAACAACTTGAAATGGTTGTTTCCGGGCGGCGACAGGGAGCGGGAATGACGGAGGCAGCGGTGGTGAAGGCGGACACTGCGGGACAGCCAAAGGAGGACCGTTTGAGGGTTGTGGCAGCAAGAAGAATGGTTGGACAACGACGAGCTACAGGGAGACAACAAGGCTACTATCTGGGCAACTTGCAGTGATGGGGAATGCAAGGCAGCGAAGCGGGAGGGATGCATAGGAGTTGGGGAAAGATAAACACCACCTGGAGACCAAGATACAATTGAAGCACCACATGAAAACCAATATACAACCCTCGAAGGGAAGAAACGACGTCAACGACTGTTTCGGTACAAAACTCACAAAAAACTACTAATTCAGTCCCTAATATACACATATATAGTAAATGACTTAAAAAAAAGAATGATGATAGGAAAGAAAGAATAAGAAAGGAAAATAAGGCTGTTTCGATGGCCTGGCTCCCTTCTTCTGCTGTATGTTTTCTCATGGTACTAAACAACTACATTATCGCTAGAAAATTGTGCAGAAAAAAAGCTTCGGTGTCATTATGCTTTATAATACTAGAATTAACACCAACTTATAAAAATGAATCTTAGAATGCTTCCCCTCTAGCCTTTTTATAAAAGGATAAAAAATGATAGCATGTATTTTATAAAGCGGGCGCGATGTTTATTGCAAATTTAAGAAAGGGTTCTAAAGCGCCCAAGCCCTTGATACAAGACAAAGGGAGCAACATTATAAGTATTCAGGTTAGAATCCATGATCTGTTAGGCCAAGGCTTGGTGCATAGAGCTTCTCTTAGCTTATCCTAACAGAAAGGGCATTTTAGGTTTGTCTAGCTTAGGATAACATAGTTCACTTGAACTATTAGACTTTTAGATTGACCTCCATATAAAAAAGTTTTTGCTTGGTAACCTATACATCTATGGCTTTCTAAAAACACACTTAAATTACATCCATTAAATGGTAATGCCCTTGTTAAATCAATAGACAAGTGATGAATCTTTGTGAATGATCAATCAATGTTCATTGGATGGCCAAACCCTTTTTTTTTTAAAGAATTTTTATGATTCAATGCAATCTTTGTCATCCTTATGTATGTTATGGTAATAACAAGATAAGATCAAACATTGATGTGAGAACGCTATATTAGTACGTGTTTTACTTAGGTGACATGTTCAAAGGGCTCCTTTCGAGAGTGTGGGCTTAGAAAATTCACGGCCAATTTTTTGAAGAGAGTTTGTGGTTATTGGTTAAATTTTTAGAAAGCCTATTAGATTTTAAATATGACATTATCAGATGATTTTACTCTCTTGGTGGTAAGAGAACTTCGATTTCATTTAGTAGTTAGTCGTTAAATACTTAGCATATAATAGCAGTTGATTTTATATTGAAAAAATTGAAAGGGTATTTCAGGTTTGTCTAGCTTTGGAGAACATAGTTTAATTGAATGATTAGACTTTTGGATTGACCACCATATTAAAAAAAGTTAAAGATTGCATGGTAACCTATGCTTCTATGGTTTTCAAAAAATACACTTGAATTGCATCCAGTAAATGGTAATGCCCTTATTAAATCAATGGACAGGTCATGAATCTTTGTGAAAGATTAATCAATGTTCATTGGATGGACAAACCCTAGATAATTTCAAAAGATTTTCTGATGATTCAATGCAACCTTCCTCATTCTCATTCTCGTTATGGTAATAACAAGTTAGGTCAAACAATGACCTGAGAATGCTATGTTAGTAGGCGCTTTACTTGGGCGACATGTTCGAAGGGCCCTTGTGAAGAGCATGTGCTTCGAAAATTTACGCCCAATTTTTCGAAGAAAGCTTGTGGTTATTTGTCAAATTTTTAAAAGGCATATTAGATTTTAAATAAGACAGTATAAGGAGATTTTACTCTCTTGGTGGCAAGAGAGCGTCAATTACATTTAGTAGTTAGTCATTAAATACTTAACATATGATAGCAAATGATTTTATCTTGAAAAAATTTAATGCCTTTCGCTTTAAGTGGATAGTGAAAAAAATCACGATAAACTTGATCAAGATTTTATGGTTTCATTGTCTCCGGTTGTTGTGGACTTTATTCTAGTTAGTAAGAGGAAATGGTTGATTTAACTTGATTGAAAAGTTTTTATTAATAACTAAGAGTTGTGTGGTCTAAGTAAATTTTATAGAGTTAGGATGAATTTGTTTTGCCGAGAGTCAATTCTGAAATAATTTTGGTTGATCAAAAGTTTTGTGCCTTTCAAGTACACTATAATTTACTATTAGTGGATTTAAACAATTGGGAAAATTATACGTTGTTGTTATGATCGTAATTTAATGTTATCATTTTACAACAAATCCAGTTGGAGAAACCCTATATAGAAGTGTTGTGCCAGTTGAATTTTTAAACTTAAAACAACTATCTGTCATCCTCTCTTATAGTTTGTCAAGCTGATAAGTTCAAGATCCAACTTAGTTCTCAACGAGCTAATGCCATATATGGTGTAATTTTATGATTATTTTTTAAGATCTCATGGGAGTAAAGTGGTGATTTGTTTTCTTTAACTGTGTGGTTCCATAGCAACGTGACAACAAGAAAAGCACGGTTATGATGATCACCATCCAAAAAAATGAATAGGACCCCAACAAAACAAAAGAAATTTCAATCTTGAGAGGACTTGTCGAGAAGAAGCTCTACATCAATAAGTCGTACCTAGTTTCATTTTGGCCTTACATAGTTTCTCTAACAAAATAAATTGGATCTTTTTTGCTTGGGGTTTAGATGAGATGCTTGGACTAGATATAGGTATCTCGTTCCTTCGACTCAATGTTGATTCATCAAAGTCAGCTATCAAATAAATGGATAGAAACTTGTATAAAGAAAATGAAAGCTATAATCTGAATAAAAGTGGAAAACCCACTAATTATTGTATTCACTCGAGAAGTTAGCACCTCAGCTTGTCTCTCTAATATGGCGATCGTAAAGAAAACAAGTGGAAGTTGATGGATATGCGTGAATTTGACTAAACTGAACAGCACTTGTTCGTTGGATTTCTAACATATTCCTAGCATCAATATCATGATTCACTTCGTGGTAGATTTTTCGATTTTAAGCTTTTTAGATGCATTCTCAGGAAAACGTTAGATCAAAATGCACGTGACCAACGAACTCCTTTCAGCTTTGGGCCTATAGAACCAATTCTTTCATGGCACAGGTAAGCCCTTTTCTCTCGTTTTTGGTCGCGAAGAACTCTAGTCACTGTTGAGATCTATTGCCCCACGACTAGGATCATAGAGGATCTCTCCAGCCCATTAGGAAAGTGCCTGATAAAAAAAAATTTTGCTACATAGAAGTCGCTGAGATTTGTTGGAAGCGACCAAAAGTCAAGTACTCTGTTGGATCGAAAGACATAAAGCTTGAGTTGCCAGTTTTCTACACTAGAAAGAACTTTGATATCCGTGGTCTTGTGCTCAGCAAAGTAGATGTTTTTACATAATTTTACTTCGAAAAGTTCTCATCCAGTTAGGAAGGGCTCTCCACAAGAGAACTTCAATTGGAATATTTTAATGGTAAACCAAAATAACAAAATTTCTTTTATTGCTGTGCTTCACTTTTTTTCTATGTTATTTTGCATTTTGTTAGTAATCATTTTTAAGAAAAGTTGTCTTCCAGTTAGAAAGGAATCCTACACCATCAAGGAAATGGTCAACTGAAGTACTTTAGTAGTAAACTGAAGTGACAAAAATTCCTTTAATTATTTTTTTCCCTTTCTATGATATTTTGCATTTTCTAACCGATCACGTGCGATGAGCTTTATTCATACCCTAGTAAATCAAAATGTTTATGATTTCTATCTTCTGGATTATAATGAACTATTATTTCTCTTTGATTTTGCAGCTCCGTGGTGTTTCAACCTTCATGCAAGAAATGCTTGAAACTGCATCTATCTTGAAAGGTGCATCGGATAAGTCGCTTGTAATAATTGATGAGTTGGGCCGTGGCACCTCTACTTATGATGGATTTGGTGCGTGCTATTTTTCTTTGTATTACTAATATAAGGTTTGAATTATTTACCTTTGTTTTTTTGTTCTTTTTTTTCTTATTTTTTTATTTTTTTATTTTTGCTTTTCACTTGGTCAAATGTCATAGTTAGATACTTCTTCTTTTTTCGTTTGTAGCATGAGAATAGAAAATATTTTGAAAACGAAAACATAAATATTAATCTCAATTAAGTTTATTTAATTTGGATAGCATCAGCTTAATTTTTTTACTTAATCCATATTTATTAACATTGGAATCATGAATTATCTTAATTACTTAATTGAAGCACTATTCTCTAAGTTATCAATGTAATAATTAATTAATTACTAACTTCTTAGGTTAATTAATATGATAATAAATTAAAACCTCAATCAACCAAATTATAGTTGAGTTATTTATTTTATTATCCTGAGATTAGTTACAATATTTAAGCATTATTAAAACTTCATTACTCTTAGTAAACACTTGTTTCTAAATAGCATAAATAAATCGGTGTGCCGGTCGACTAACCAATTAATTATCATAGTTTACTAAAACATAAATTATTTTAACTTAATTACCATAACCAAATAGCAATGGTCTTAAATTTTAATTTAAAAACTCATTAATGCCTAAGTTGTCACAACCTGATTTGTAAGTTTGGAATATCAAATTGAGAAGTGTCGGTCGTAGGGAAAAAATTATTTAATTAAACATTCTCTAAATTTTGTAAAATGTAAGTCTCTCAATACAAAGAAAAGCCAATAAATACATCCAAATTTATTTATTAAAAAAAATTTACAACTCATAAAAAAATTATTACATTACCCATCTCTCGTCGTCTGTAGGTGAATACACTACTATTGCTCATTCATCTTAAAGGTGGTTTACCTGAAAATATTAATCAATTATTTTGTGAGTTAAACAAAATTTAGTGGCTTGGTATGTTTTTAAGTTATAGTAATTCAAGAATTTAGAAAATAATATGCAAGTGTAAAATGGTATATATGATGTTTGCCATGAGAAATGCAATAACATATATTTCAATTTTTTTGTTACTCTTTTTTTCATAATCTATTTTATTTTAGAGGCATTTACATACATTGCACCCAATTTTTAATATGAATGTTTAGGTGTAGATATGTAAATACGGAAGAATTGTGTGGTATGTATGTAAATGCCCCTTCTAAAACTTATGCGAACTGCGTTAGTTGATTTTTGGTGTTAGCATGGAGTATCATTTGAAGGTAGCTCATACCCAACGTTGTTATGATAAATGTCTTGTTTAAAATGCCCAAGGCTTTGGATTTTCTTTTTTTATTTATCACGGTTTGTGAACATGTTTGATCTTGTTTTGGCTTTATAAGTTTGGTTAAGTAGATTTTTTGTATACAGCCTCGTTTATGTTCTTCATACTAAATTTTTTGTTGCTTATTATAAAATTTAGCTATCAGCTTTATTATAAATATTTTTTTGGATCTTCTTTTCTTGTTGTTTATCGCTCTTTGTGAATATATTTGATCTTCTTTTGGCTGAATAAGTTTTGTTAACGAAGATTTTTGGTTTACAGCTTCATTTATCTTTATTTTAAATATTATGCTTCTTGTAGGCATCTCTGGACCTTATATTTATTCTAGAATATTCTCCCTCATAATTAATAGTGAAATTTACATACATACAACACAATTCTTTTATATTTACATATCTGACACCACACTTCGGTGTCATGAGCCTATGAAAAGGTGTACCTCACTTTTAAGAAGTTTGTACTACTGTGTTTTTGATGTGATATTAAAGATTAGAGTTTTATATAAGTATGAAAGTTTAGGTGTCAGATGTTTAAATGCATAAGAAATGTGTGGTATGCACGTAAGTACCTCTAATTAATATTGTACTTTTGCATGAATTGGGGGCATCATTAAAGTTTAGTTTTTGTTCATAATGGTTACATGGTAAAATTATTTGATTAATGACCACCCGTATTTTTTCCTACTTCAGGTTTAGCATGGGCTATATGTGAGCACCTTGTGCAGATTACTAGAGCTCCAACCTTGTTCGCCACTCACTTCCACGAACTGACTGCTTTGTCTCAAGGAACGCACGATGATTCGAGCAGCATGGCTGCCGTTGGAGTGGCGAATTATCATGTTGGGGCTCACATAGACCCATCAAGTCGAAAATTAACTATGCTCTATAAGGTACAAGCGAAACCTAAGCCGGATGAATATGACATAAAGGTCTATGGCTTCTCTTTGGATTTCTTTGAGGGTCCATTTACATACACAGCACCCAATTCTTATGTATTTTCATATCTAACACCTAAACTTAATTTTTTTTACATTTATACCTCCCAAAGCTGTTATATCACATAAAATTATCACCATTTTAACTTTTAAATAAGTGAAATATATATTTTCATGCATTGGTAAGGTGCCATATATATGTAAAAGTTGAAGTTTAGTTAGATATGTAAATACATGAGAATTGAGTGGTATGCATGTAAATCATCATTTGTTTAATTGAGATTATTTGCAGGTTGAGCCTGGTGCTTGTGATCAAAGTTTTGGAATCCATGTTGCAGAATTTGCAAATTTCCCTGAGAGTGTTGTGGCTCTTGCTAAAAGAAAGGCTGCTGAGCTGGAAAATTCTGCTCAATTACCAATTATTTCTGATAATTTGAATGACGAGGTGCGCTGCAGCTCTATATTAGTCACATTCCAGTTTTGAGTTCTAGGTTATTATTTTGCTTTCAGGTGCACGAGAACTCTAATATTTGTTCATTTTGTGGTCAGGCCGGAACTAAACGGATACGGATGTGCGGTTCCGATGATATGGCTGTGGGTGCGGCTCGAGCTCGTCGGTTTCTTGAGGAATTCGCGAAAATGCCGCTGGACCAAATGGATGTGAAGCAAGCCATGCAGAACGTGAGCAGACTAACTTGTGAGTTGGAGAAAGATGCTGCTGAGAATGCATGGCTCAGGCAGCTCTTCCTCACCTCATGAATGCAATCCCCTGGACAAAGAATGTTTGTGCTTTGAGCTGGTTTTTGTGATTTTGTTAAGCCTTTTGTTTTGAGATTTATGTGTTTAGGGTTTAATTTTAGAGTTGAATAGAATTAATGTCGTGACTCTTGCTTATTAAAAGCAAATTGATTCTAATTTCTGAGATTAATTATCAATTCACTTATTTTAATTTTTGAGTGATTGGTGATTAAGGGTGCGTTTGGGGCAGCTTGTGAGTTTCAGGATTAGCTGTTTATCCTGAAACGCGGCCCGTGAGCTCCGCGGTCTGCGTTTAGTGTAAAAACCCAAACGCGATTTCGAATAAGATCGTGAATCAAACGGTACGGCAGCGTTTTGAAAATGCCGCTCGCACTTATAAGCCGTCCCATACGGTCCCTAAGTTGTTAATAGTGGGTATAAATGTCAATAATTTGACTCCATTTTGATTATTCTTGAAGATGGCAATTCATTCTAATTTTTTAGGTTAATTATCAGTCCACTTATTTAGAATTTTTGTTAATTAAAACCTGACCGATTGTTGAATTACTTTTTTTATTTTTATTATTTTGTGCACAATTATCAATTTTAATTTTAGTATATTTAGTTTATTTTTGAAGACTGCAACGGATTTTTCTATTAAAGGCTTGCATTCAATGGGTCAGTGCAAAAGTCAATCGATTTTTTTCCTCACAATGTCAAACAGAACACCAATCAAGACTGTTGAAAAGCTACTGCTGCGCGTATAAAAAATCAGTACGCTAGCCGCTGGGTCTGACTGCTACGTATAAAAAATCAGTACGCTAGCCGCTGGGTCTGACTGCTACGCGTATATTTTTAGTAATAATAAATTTGTTAAACTTACATATATTTCGAATATAAAAGAAAATTTAAGTTAAAATTGTATAATTGTGTGAATGCATGCTTTGTAATTTAGCAGTCGATTGTTTTTTGGGCAATGCGTGGAGTCTAAGTTTGAGAATTGGTATAAATGTAAAAATGACATTTACATATCATACAACACCTCTAAACATTCATGTTTACATGAATTGCATTAAAGTTTTTAATATCATATAAAAATGTAATTTTAAAATGTTTTTTAAAATGTAAAATGTACGTTTTCATAGATAGGTTTATGACACTGAAGTTTATAAATGTAAATATGCAATATTAAGAGGTATGTAAATGTCTTGATGTATAAACATGTGGTTGGATGTGGTGCCTTAATTGCTATAATATCGTTTGCTTCTATGGCAAGTGGGGAATGGATCCCAAATTATAGCTTCTAGATCAATATTTATAGGTGAAGTTTTGCACAAATTTGAAAGCTTTAACAACCCCACATGCAAGAAAATAAGATTCCACAATTCTCTTAAAACTGATCATGGCTATTTTTTCACAAACAATTAAAATCTAATTTGCAAATCATTTTGGATAAATCAAAATTATTCATGTATATGAAAGATAAAATAAATCTCTTCATCATCTAATAATGACAATTGTTACAGTAAGCATAATTTTGAATCACTCGTAAAAATATTAGCACAATATATACACGAGTTGTTTTTTGCTTGATAGGGTAAGCACTAAAACTAGATAACTTAGAAATCTTCAATTTATTTTCAATCAATATGTTGTGCATTAAGGCACATAGGAACAAGAATTTTACATTTTAGACATTAAATCTTAATGAAATTTGCTCTTGGTAGATATATTAATGTGGTGTAGATGTCACCACCTCTTATTAGAACCTTTTTTTTTTTTTAGTTCAATTCTTAGAAGAAAAGCTAGAAGTAGGTTAGATATTATTATTTTATGTTCCAAACTTTATGACTTCATGTGCAATATAATTCTTAATATCTTCAGTAATTATATAAGTTACGGAAGCTCGGCCCTTATCGTTCTCACTTATTTAAGAATTCTAGTTTGTCATTAATTGCAAGAAAACATATCAAATTATGCTAAGTTCTCCCATGGTTGGACTATGTGTTTACACAAGAAATCATTTCATAATTGGAGAGAAAATAAATAGGCATCCAACAAAGTGTTTATTTAAAGTAAAAATAAAAAATAGAAATACAAGAAAAATAAATTAAAATTTAACTAAAATAAACAACAATCAATTATGCCAATAACGTCTAGATTATTTGAATGCTTAATATTTAGTTTCAATAAATTCATCACTTACATTGTTTAGGGGGCAGAACCAGCTTTTTTTTTTTTTTAAGATCTAGATATATTTATTGCCTACATCGTATATCTATTGTCTTAAAATCTAGATATGTACATATCTAAATTTTAATGTACATATCATACAATTCCTTTGTATTTACATATCTAAATTTTAATGTTTGATATTTATATTTATTACACTTGATTGTTATGAACTTATGCTAGCACCGGTATTGTTAATGTGATATTAATGATAAGAGTTTCACTTATGCAAATATGAAAGTTAAGGAGTATGATATATAAATATATAAGAATTAGTGTTTTAATTATCTCATTCTCAAAGCACACCCTATTTGGCATTGGCTTTAACAATCATTTTTCAGCCTTTTTTATATCTACTTATTTATTTTTATTCATTTTATGTACTAATCCCAACTTTGAGGCAATAAAATAAACACATTTGTAAAATTATATGTCAAATAAAATTGTATTTTTATTTGACAATTATAAAAATACAATTTTATTTGAAAATAATATGTCAAATAATTCAAAATCTATCTTATGAGAAGATTTAGGCTTTTTAAAATTGTATTTTTCTTATGAAGAATAGTCAAGAATAGTGCAAGCCAAATTAGAATAATTTTCCATGGGAAAAGCCCCTTTGAATGAAATAAAATAAATTAATAATTCCAATGATAATTATAAAGCTTTGGAATAAATTAATCATAATTTGTACCTTAATATAAGATTTTCATAATTGATATAAATTTTAAAGTTTTGTTTTTATATAATAAATCTTTAAAATACACGCACTTATCCGGGATGTAGTGGTTGAGTTGTAGTCTCCCATTGTAAGGTCTGGGATTTGAATCGATCATATTACCCTTTCGGCTCAATTATCTCAGGAAAAAAAGAAAATCCTTATAAAGATTTTTTTCTTTTAATTGGATTTTTATATGAATGACACTTAAAACTCCTCTATTTACATATCCCCTTAGGGTCTGTTTGGGGCAGCTTGTGTGTTTCGGGATAAGCTGCTTATCCTGAAACTCGGCCCGCGGGCCGACCGCATAGGTCGACCCGCAGCCAGCGTTTAGTGTAAAAACCTAAACACAGTTTAGGATAAGCTGGTGAAACGCGTGAACCAAATAATACCGCGGCGTTTTGAAAATACCGCCCGCACTTATAAGCTGCCCCAAACAGACTCTAAGTGTTTCTGTTAACTTTTGTAGCACCCAAACTTCTCCTAAAACCCCAAAACTAGCACTCCACTTCTCATGTCTTATTTTACATCCTTTGTCTTCCACTTGTCATATTTTTTTATGTAATTTAAGCAATTTAATAATTTTGCCTCCCATCAAGAGATGTCTTAGCTGAATATTTAAAAATAATTAAACATTTAATAATTTTGACCAAAAGGGGTTCCACCCCTATATTCCCATTGTCCAAAATTTTATCTCCTTACCGGCCTTAGGAGGAGAATAAATGTGCAAGCGGGTTCCACAAAAGATTTCAATTTTTTGCAAAATTTATTTATCGTCCCCTCCTTTATCATTCTCGAGAAAATATTACGCGCAATTGTTCGTATATATGAACCACAATTCACATAAAAACATGCACACTAAGCCACTTCGAATGCGATTGATTGTCCGCACATTCGAACAATGCATGTAATATTTTATCTTCTCTCACCTCTATGTTTTCCTTCCAACTGGGACACTGGTTTTAAGTATAAAGAGCACAACTCATGCAGATTTCACTGCAAAAGTGAACAAGATTGCATATTTTGTGGGTATTACTTGTTAGAGGTTTTAGGCCTACGTATGTAAATATAATATATTATGGGGAAGGAGCGCATTTTTTGTCCGGATACATGACGTACCTCTACGTGCGGTGCAGATTATTTTTGAGTTATTTTCAGGTTATTTCTGAGTTATTTTCAATAATCCTGAAATAACCCAGAAATAACACAAATATAAAAACTGCGGGTTATTTCTAGGTTATTTTATGATTATTGAAAATAACTTAGAAATAACCTGAAAATAACTCAGGAATACCCTACGCCGCATAGAAAAATTTTTGGTGGGGTATATATGTAAATAGTAAAGTTTTGAAGTGCCGTGCATGTAAAACCTCGATTTAATTATCGACATCTGTTGAATTTCACCCCCAGCTCTAACCTAATTCTCTCCTTTACCATACACTTATTTTCTTTCGCTAAATTCTATTTTCCTACTAATCTTCTCACATTTCAATCAATCTCATCCATTCTAGAAATATTGTGCGGAATATCAAATTTTTAATTCCGCGCGCTGAATTGATCAGTTCCAAGCTTGAATGTCTTTGAAGCTGTAAAAGTTTTCTAAATCTGCATTCACAGCACGATTAAGGATACTCGTCAACGCACAGATTTCCTTGTTTAAGTTCATGAGTTTCATCAAAACACGGAGAGATTCATACGCAAATTGGAATCGGAATCAATGTGAGATGTTAAAAAATCTGAAGGGGAAATTAAAAACGAATGAGCAGATTCTTGGAAATGGTTTTGATCTTTTATTTTGTTCCTGGTGAAATTAAATGAACAGATTCAAAGCAACGCTAATTACATATACGAAATTAATAAAATCAAGGACGAGAAATCAATCAATGGTCATAAAATTAAAATCAGCCGACAAAATCTCATCAATTCTCCTAACTAACATAGAAAAAAAAAATCGAAAAAAAAAAAACAAGAACAACAAACCAAGTGAATGAACAAATAGACAGAGAATGCCTCTTTCCCTGCTCTTCGAACTTCAATCCTCATCATCGATCAAGAGGGTGACGAACGCGGTGCCACCATCGGCAGCTCCGCCGTCCAACGAGACGCGAGGGTTAACATCCACGGAGGCGGCGGCGGCAAGGTTACCGGACGATGAGGAGGACGTGAGTGAATGCCAGGAGGAGGAGCGGCGTCGGATGGGGTACGCAACGAAGAATTGAGAAGAGCACGGAGATTCGGCGGGGACGGCGCGGGAGCGATGGAGGGCGCACTTGCAGTTCCGATGGTACGGTCGCCGGCGAATTTCGCCTTCGAATGATGCGATGCTTCCTTCCCACATTCCCTGGCCTTTGAACCACCCTTGCGTGGCCGCCGATCCCGCCATTGATCTCTGCTTCGAGCTTCCGAACCAATCGACGAGGGTATTGATCTGCGGCTTGAGGTCTTATATCGAGGGATCTCTCTCGGTGCTTCTCCGCTTATGGAGGAGACGGCGGAATCTGATTTAATGAGAAAAGTAAATAAAGAAAAATAAGGCTTCATTGCGGCCCGTTCGAATTTTGGGCCGAAATATAGAGAGTTGGGCCATCCGTTTTGGACTGGATTATTTGAATTTTTGTAAAGTCAGCAAAAGACGGCACGCCAATGCGCCACATCCAAATGGTAGGTTGCCAAACTTGTATTTAGTCCAATATATTTTGTCCTTTTAACTTGGAATGATTGGTCATAAACACCTATCCTTTAAAGAAATTTAGAGTTTGATAAATTTTTAAGAAGGCTTATTGTGTTTTTGTTTTTGTAGTGTTGGATGAGGAGAAGTTTTGATGAATAAATATGTTATTTGTGAGGATGTTTTGTGCAATAGAATGTCATATGAGGTTATTAAACAATCTCTTTCAATCTCATTTTCTTTTCATCCTCATTGGAGTGCTAATTAATCTTTTTTTCTTCTTTTTTTAGAGTTATGAGTTGAGCATTTCTTAAGAATAAATTTAATGAAAAAAAATTAGACTAATGTTCTTGGTACCCTCACTTAAATATAAGTTTGGTTATGATTTTCTCTATATAGTTTTAGAATTAAAAAAAAATCAAAAGATTAATGGGAATGAAGAGAAATAATAAAATTTGTTTAGATGTATTGAACTTATTAAAAGAATAAGGATGGACTGAAACTTACAAAATATGAGTAATTTAGATAGGAATTGGATACTTGAATTCATGTCATGATATATACACTAAGCAATTTGAAAATAATTTTGATGGATGTTTAATAAAATATTTTGGTACTTATTGTCAAACAAGTCAGACAGGTACTTATTGTCTTAAAATTGATCCAACCTTACTTTGATTAGAAATCTAGCATGTTGCTTTGCAACTCTGAAAATTTGTGTGATCTTTATATGATTATAGGGGCTTATCCTGACGCGAAGAATCAAACGATAATAATCAACACAATTTAGACTCAACGTATTCATTTAAATAAAATCACAATAGATTTAAATGGCCTAATTCTTTTGTTTTTTGTTCATTTCTTTGATATGATATTAATCAAAAAAAAACTTTAGTGGGAAAGTTGTTTACCTTGATATTAAAAGCGAGTTGAGCATGCTAGAGATGAATATAAACATTAGAATTTTACTCTTAATAAAAAAAGAAAAATATTTGAAGATACCCTAAAATGTTAGATTTTTGTCTAATATCAATAATGCAACCACAACTTAGAAGCTATCCAATCAAGACTTAGAAGTTATCTAACTTTAAATTAGAAGCTTTTTGAAGTATGGAGGGCTTCCTTTAGTGACAATTTTACATTACACAAAAAAAGCAACTAATCCCTCCCTTAAAAAAGCAAGAAAAAAACATGCATGTGAGCTTTACAATATAATTATAAGTTTAGAATAATCTTGTATTTCTTAACTTGAAGGTTCTTGGTTGATAAAATCCAACACATTCTAGCATGTATAGGTTTGAATAATTGGAAAGTGGGATCATTTATTAGCATTAGTAGAACTACGATCAAACCTGATGATGAAAGTACATTCATGATCATTTTAGAGGTCAAACGCAGAGAGGGATTACTTTTTATGTCGAAAATAGGCCAAAAAAATTTTCATAAATAGAATTTGACTGAAATGGATACTCACATAAATTTTTCAAATCTGTCATACATATGATAATATAGACTATGTCAATGCATCCAAAATTGTGGGCATTAATATTGGGTCAAACATACAAGTCTAACCCAAACCAATATAAAAACTTTTAAATTTTGTAGATATAAATATTGGATCAAATATATAACATACTTAAAACTTACAAATAAGTTTCGCGTTTCTGTTTTCATATATATGTAGGTTACATGTAGATTACATGGAAGCTATATAGAGGTTACAAGGAATATAACGTGAATATAATGTCGACATAACATCCATATAACTTTCATTATGTACGCAGCGCTACGTACGTCTTACATACACAATTTTTTTCAGGAAAGGAGACGACACTCCTATTTCTCGGCTCTCTAGCGTTTCAACACCACCTAACAAATATATAGATATTTAAAGGTCATGACATTTAAGAATCATTATTGTCGTAGCTCTCTCTCTTTAATTAACTTTTTTTTTGTTTTTAATTATCTCTATCTCCCATAACATTACAAAATAGGAATACAGCTAAAAAAAAAATAAATAGATACAAACAATCTTTTGGAAAATCATACAGATTGCAATTTGAGGGTGATAAAAAAGACAAATCTAAGAGTATAAAACCCCAATGAATGTGCCTCTTTGATATCTTAAGCCGTAAAGAAACAGATATAACCGTAAAAAATTTTAATTAATGTGCCTTAAATTATTTGCTATAATTGTTGGGCTGCGTTGATTAGTTGATTTCCTTTAATATTGTCGCGTATCTACGTCAATTCTTCCATCAAAATTCAATTTTTGTCATAATTCATTTAGTGTTTCGCATGGCTTGCACCATCATCTTGAATTTTTTTTGTAGATCTATAATATTTTTTTGTTGAAAAAGAAATGTAAAAGATCATTGATTTTTAATAGCATTGTGCTTCACAATCATGTAAGGTATGATTGTAAAAGATCAATGATAGGGATTTATCATATCACAAAGTAAATTTTAACAATTCCTTCAAATTTATTCTGAAATGACCTAGCCAAGTTGTTGAATAGGTCCCAAGTCGATCATTCATTTGGTTCTGTAATTTTCAGTCACTTGCTTCATGGAATTCAAAGTTCAAGAGCTAGCACCCAGATACATACAAAACTGGATTCATAAGACTTTACCAATCTCAACAACCAAACAAAACTTTGAAGGCCACAAGGCTGTATGTGCAGGTTCAATAATCTCAATATCCACAATTTCAAAATGAAAAGATAAGATCTGCAACGCCATTTTTATTCACTGATAAATATAAACATGCACATGAATACCACGAGACTGGAAGAAATATATAAAAAGGCTGCATAAAAATCAATCAATACAACATGAAGTACCTCTAACAATCACAACTAGTGAATAAAAGCATCTTATTTGAAAAATTCATCAAAAGCCCAATCCAGTGACTGCAACCAGCAACCGGACGAGAAGCTAGACACCTATAGCAAACCAGTAACTGCAACCAGCAACCTGAAGAGAACCTCGACGCCTGTGGCAAGAAATTGAACTCCGAACAGGCACCATCCCCTAGACAGATGCAGACATGTATCTAGCAATGGATGAATCTTAATAATCTTAAACATCCAGGATCTTCTTATGGCAACATCCAACCGTCTGAGAGCTGCTTTCTTCAAGGCAAACGGGTAAAGACCACCAGAACGGGACAAAAGGAAGACTAATAGTTGTAGTGAATCCAAACACAGATTCTTAGTGTTTACAAACAAGCCCTTGCTGACATACGAACATATTACAGGCAAGCAATTGAAACTTCATCTTAATAGACAGCACCTAACATCATTTTATTGACTGACAAATCCAAAACTTAACATAATATAAGACTAGATGAACAAGATTTTCCAAACGTAGCACCTACCTGTGAATCCAAGTAAACAACTTCAACCTTCTAAAACCTAACATATTCCAAACTTATTACAAAAGATATCAATCGGGTGATAGCATCAACACCAACGTCAAGTAAAGAAACCTTCAACAGGCATGGATATTGAGTAACTGATTCTTTAAACTCCGCATCTTCCTTTTGAAAAAATAGAGGAAGGCCAACGGATTGTGGAACCATAAATACCTATTTCGAATCTAACGATGGATTTCTCTTCTACATCAGAGGCTAGCGTCAAGCCTAAGGAGGCACAGAAAGCCTCTAGCAGCAAGATCCTCACCTTTAGAAACAGCTTTCTTCAAAAACAAAGGAATCGGAAGAGAACTTGGAGAAGGGGACCAGATGAAGGCCGGGCCGGCGTAGGCCGACATGGATGGCTCCGGAAGAATCTTTCGAACAGGTCCCAGACGATCAGTCAAACCCGGGATGAGACTTTCTTGACTGTCTCCAGAGGATACAGGAGGGGAGAGTGTTTGCATCGCCTCCCCTCGCTTAAGAATCCTCACGTCCTCCATGACTAGATCTCTGGAAACCAATTTCTGCACGTTATTGCGGATAATCCTCGTCGCTCCAATTGGCGACGCCCGACGCTTTTGGTGGCTGAGACTCTGCGGTTCAATTGGTTTATCCCCTGCCAAAACAGGGGAAGGCCGACGCTTGGCTAGTTTTCTCTTCGAGGGTTTCTTCGGAGGAGGAAGTGCATGAGATGAATATGATGCAACCTCCGTTGGAGGCTGTAGGAGCACTGTAGACATCGCCATAGAATCGCCGGCGACTAATCAACCGGGATGTGCAAAGAGAAAAACCCGGTACAGAGAGAGAGAGATTAGGGCAGATGAATTAGAAGGCACACTGCTGAGATTTTAAAGGCGCGATCCTCATTTAGTATTACGAACCGATTTTAATGGGCCCCGCAAAATGAACGGTTGTGATTTTGTTGCATTGGGAATCGTGCAGGATGAGAATACGTAAAGATCTTTATAATTTATTGTTTGGTGCGCTATCACTGTCGGTGGGGATCCAGTAAACTTGTATTGTACAGAAATATGATACAACAAGCTTTGCTCCTTTCATTCTCTTTACGATGGGAACTAAACATTATTCAATTAAAATCTGCTTCTTTTCCTGGTCAACACGATTCTGTTTATTTATCTTCCTCCGTGTTGGACGATTAATCCGTCCACGATTTTAAAGCAATAAATAATAAATAAAATTCCCCAAAAAAAAAAAAAAAAAGAGATTAGTCGGTTCGCGCGTCACATCGGCCAAAGCCTAGATCCGTGTCCAGGCAGTGGAAGCAAAGCCTTATTTTTAAAGAAATCAATTTACAATCTCTGGCGGTTACAGCAGAGTTTTGGTTCTAATATCATCTCAAAATTTTGAAGAAAATATTTTAAATTTTGAATAGATTGAATTGTCTTCTCCGTTTGCTTTCGTTCCATTAAATAATAATCTTATAATCTATTTTAAGTACAAAATAAAGTGCATATAATCTGTTTAGAGTAACTTAATAATACATATTCCTAATCTAAATATTCAGTAAATAAATTAGAATAAATATATTAAAAATATACCACATAAGTCTTATGATTTTACATGTCCAACACCCAAAATTTGATATTTACACTTTTTATGATATTTCGGTAACAAACCATGCCTGAGAATGCCTTTCAATTTTAAAAAATTAATAATAATAACATTTATGAGAAGTTAATTTTTTTAGTGCTATAAATGTAAACAAAACTAATAAAAAACCTAGCGTTAGTCATTTCCTCATGCAGATTCAGCATAACAATAACTGAAATACGTGTGGTGGATTAGCTCATGTGACTAGTTTGGAGTTTATGGTCGTCTTCATGATTAGGGGTGTAAACGGGCCAAACACGAACGAGCCCAGACTCAGCTCATGTTCGGCTCGTTTATATTTTGAACTAAAAAAGCGTGTTAGTGTTCGGCTTGTTTGCTTAGCGAGTCGAACATGAGCCGTTCACGAACAAAGAGTCATTTTAACAACTCTAATCATGTCATCATCAGACGTTAAAGATTGGGGCAAGATTCAAAACATCATTTGCATCCAAGTTAAAAATTTTTATTTTATTTTCTTCATTAATACTTTTAATTTATTATAAATCTCTGTAGCCTTGTAGTCAATTAAATTTTTAAAAAAAGCTACTTATCAAAGAAATATATATAATTGATTAGCAGTATTTCGAGCCAAAACGAGCAGAACACGAACGAACAAATATTGGTTCGTGTTGTTTGTTTTCGGCTCGTTAATTTAGCAAACGAGCAGAACACAAACTTCTTAACGAATCAAACACAAGCTGTTCACGAGTAACAAACAGTTTAGACAACCCTGTTCATGATACAACAAGCTCTGTTCCTTTCATTCTCTTTGCGATGTGAACTAAACATTATTCAACTGAAGACTGCTTCTCTTCCTGGTCAACACGATGCTGTTTATTTATCTTCTGCCGTGTCGGACGATTAATCCGTCCATGGTTTTAAAGCAATAAATATTAAATAAAATTCAAAAAAAATTAATATAAGTCGGTCGCGCGTCACATCAGCCGCAGCATAGATGAAGCAAAGCGTTATTTTAAAAAAATCAATTTACAAAAAAATAAAAAATAAAATTTTGCTGAATTAATATATTTTTATTTCATATTTTGATACATAAATGGGCAGCCATTTGAAATCTTCTTAGTATTTGGTTCTTTTGATTAGTTAGATTGTCTTATTTACCTTGATCATATTATGTTTTTCATGGATCGTGGTACAGTGGCTTGAGAAAGAAGATGGGTTTAAGGGAACCAGGT
>NEWO01000005.1:889279-996647 GCA_003013225.1 Phalaenopsis aphrodite
TTTTATTTAAAAGAAAAAAATGCAAGTATATATACAAAACAAATATTTTCAAAAAGAAAATAAAAGATAGAAATGACTTTAAAGATTATTTTGAGTATTTTAAAATAAAATAGATTTATTTAAAAAAAAAAAAAAAACACGACCAAATAAGCATTTAAGATCTGGTTGTTCATTTAGATAGACGCATCAGTCAACTAACACATTCGCTCTTGACAAATGACAGCTGCCTGAGAGAGAGAGAGAGAGAGAGAGAGAGAGAGAGATAGGAGAGGAGAGAGGAGAGACTCTTCCCGATCGCATCTCAACTGGATTCTTCACGGCGGCCGTTGATGTCTTCTGGCTCCAAAGGTTCTGAAGATCATGTCTCGAAAGGCGCCGCCGCTATCGCCACATCGCCGAGTGACAGGGAGGTCCAGTATTCCGGCTGGGTTTATCACTTGGGAGTCAACTCTATCGGCCGCGAGTACTTCCATCTCCGCTTCCTCTGCCTCAGGGGCAACTTGGTCCTCATGTACAAGAGGGATCCACACGATGACCCTGGCATTGTTAGTAACCCCATTTTTTTTTCAGATTTTTGAAATCTTGCTTTTGCTCTCAGTGAATTAGATTTTCTTCTCGAGTTTTTCGGGATATCAGTGATTTTGGTGACAATGTTCGTGCACTGTAGCATGAAATCTTAGACTGATGATCCAATTTGACAATTCCTTGGTTGGCATAATTATATAGATGATAGACTTCAGTAATATGCCGGAGATTTCTTGTACGTGTATATCTTCTTGTCATTGTACTGATGCATTTGCTTATTTAGCTGTACCATTTAGTGTGAGGGAGTTTTTTGAACTGTAGACTTCTTATCCGAGATTGTGGTAGTCCTGTTTTTCATTTAAGAAAATACGCCGGATTTGTTAGGTACAGCAATTCAAAGCTTGAAATTTATAAGGAGGCATGTATGGTGAATGATTGATCAAAATGGGATGCATGATATTATCAGGCTATGCTTTTTATTTTGCGAGGCAATTATTTCACGGTTTTTTTTATTGCTGATTAGGGGTCGGTTAGAAAATCTGGTGAGATGTTTTCTACCTTTAGTACTGCTAGATAACATTAACTGAGTGGTTGCTGAAGTATAGATCAATGGTTAATAGTTCCTCATGGGTGCAATATTTAGACTGAAAGATAAAATAAAATGAAAAAAAAAAAAAAACAACATGGTAGCATCTCGCAAAGTTCAAACCCAAAACTACTAATATTTACATAATTACTATAGTCAGAGATCATGCTGCTGTTATTGAATCTCTCAAAATTGTTATCACGGCAGCAAAACTTAGTCAGTCTTACCAAATATGTGGTCTTCATATAATCACAGTACTTCTGGGTTTGTAAGGTATGAGAATCTGTGATGCCATTCTAGGGCTCCTAGAAGGTGCATAGGAAAGGGATTTTAAGGGGATGCGGTTGTGGAATAGCAAGGGACGGTGTTTGGAAAGGGTTATGAGGCGAAATCAGGTGTTGGGCAACAGATTTGGCGGCCGTCGGCAGCTGTCCTGGCTGAAAACAGCAAGACACACGACAACACAGCACAGTTCGGAGGTCGAGGAGGCTCCAACTCCTGTTTCTGAGAAACATACATATACAACACTTGCCAAAGCAAATGACATACTACCCAATGTCTCTAAACACAATAACAATGGCAAAAGTCTTTTCACTCGGAAAAGCAACAACATATAACTAGTTCTCTAATAGTAAATAACTTAATTAGAAATAGAGAAATAGGAAGAAAATTAGAAATGAAAGAAGAATAAAAGCAACGCGCTGAATATATGAATAACATAAAAGAAAGCTTTCCCGGTCCAACTCTCCCACCATCGTAGGATCTGCAGACAACAGAACCGTGATATCGGGACAAATGCCGCGTCTCATGTCATTCTCCTGGGATACATTGAGCTTCATCTTCTTCCCAGAAAGCTTATGGAATGGATCTACGAAACCATAACAAATATATTGTCTTGTTGTGTCGAAGGCGACTTCACTATAAAGTATATGCTTACGTCCATTCCATGCAACTCTAAAACACACATGTCATTTCAAAGTCAATCCTAGAATAAATATCCATAATTTTTTGGCGTAAACTGAGCTAAACTTGCATATTGATGGGTATTCCATGACCCAATTCTCGAGCCATTAAATATGTAAGATGTTTCTTCCACTCCTCGTACTTAGCTGATTCTTTCCAATAAACAAGTTTGTCTAGAGGAATTAATATTGAAATGAAACATATGGCATCTTGGACCACTTTCAGTGTCAATCACCTAAGATCTAAATTGTCGGTTAGGATATCCAACAACTCCTTCAACATAGGTTCCTCTTTTATGGTATCGGTGCTTTGGACTCACTATCTTCTAGAATAACCAATGTTAGTTCTGCTGGAGGCTCTCTAACGTGCTCAGCTTGAATCACTATAATCTCTCCCATATCGGCTAAGAACTGATACTCCTCTTTAACGACTTCATTCTCACCCGTATCACCGTCAATTTTTCCAACTGCGTTTTCCTCTATAAATGTGATCATCTTCCTGTTTTGGCAATCTCATGAAATAAGCCTAAAATCGTGACATATTTATTGGTTTGGATAGTTTTGGGAGTACCAGTAATCTCCACTTTTTTCTGCACTTTGAATTGGATTTTTCTCGGTCTAGGTTGGCTTGGATAATCCATAGGGTATGTTTTTGCTGCTTGATCATGTGGTTGAATTTTGCCAGTAAGGGTTGGCGGTCACTTGGTATTGTTTATGTTTTATCACCTTTAAGGCTAGGTTTTGTACATTAAGTTTGGACCTATACGACTGTGCTTGTATCTCATTTCTAATAGACGACTGTAGTCCTTCAAGATACCTCACTACTGCGTATTCCTCTAATTCCACCAACTCACATTTCAACATAAGTTAATCAAATTTAGCTATGTACTCTTTCACAGAAGAATATCTTCGGCGCAGGTGGTGGAGTTTTATGAACATATCCTATATGTAATGCGGGAAAATTATTTGCATTGCATCTCCATTTTCATTTTAGATCCAGTGGAGAATACACTTCAGGTTTTTGCACAAAAAAAAAAAAAAGAAAAAAGAAGAAAAGAAATGAAAAAAAGGAGCTCTTCTTGAACTTGATTGTTATCAATTTAATTATTTTGCCTTGGGGAATATCTTTGTACGAAAAAATGCGTCACATTATTTGGAGCCACTCAATACTCTCTTTCCATTTCCGATTCATGCGAGCGCCAAAATCGGATAAATCCATCTTTACTCCAAGATCATGACTTTTGTACTCATACTTCATGTCAAATTGTTAGGGTATTGATTCTTTGTCATTTGAAATTTTTTAATGGAAGTGATTCACTTCCTCACCTCGATATGGTGAGTCACTGTTGTGGCTAAGGGTGACATCACTAAAATGTCTTCTCTCAAAGTCGCCAAACCTTTCTTGAAGTTGGAGAATTTACTTCTACATAGTTTCCATGGTAAGTTCTGGGACACCTTGCCGAAGTTTCTTTTTGGCTGCATGACGACCTTTTCCCCCAATCAGGTTTTTGGTAGATGTAGGATTGTAAATCAAGATTGATCAGTTTCGGGGTGAAATTTTAGTGAAGGCCGGTATGTTGATCTTGAAAATTTATGGTTGGAGCTAGAAGTTGCGGTAGGATTGACTTTAGTATGGCGGGGATATATTTTTTTTAGAATTTTAAATTTGTGAGAAGAAAGACAATTCCCTAAAAATTTTACGGTTTGCTGGATTCTGATACTAGATGATACTGTTCAAGGGCTTCTAAAAAGTTTCTAAGAAATAAATTTTGTGGCGAGATGGTTGTGGAATAGCAGTGGAAGGATAATATCAGTGGTCGACGGTGAAGCGCAATCAGCTGTTGCGCAGCAGATTTGGTGCCATCAGCGGCTGTTTTATCTGAAAATAGCAAGGTGGATGATGAAACAATGTGCTATGGAGGTCGAGGAGGTTCCACCACCTGTTCCTGAGCAAAATACAAGCATGACACTTGCAAAATATAACATAATATCTTGAAACATGATAACAATAACAAAAGTCTCCTCAACCATTAAATTAACAATATATAAATAGTTCCCTAATAGCAAATAGCTTAATTAAAAATAGAGAAAAAGGAAGAAAATTAGAAGAAAAGAAAAATCGATGAAAACTTGAGGAAAATAGGAATATCGTAAAAATAAAGCTTTCTCGGTCTCGTTCTCCCGTGATCGAAGGATCCGCAAACAGCATAACCGTGATATCGTGGCAAATGCTGCGTTCTGCATCAATCTGTCTACTATTGCTGCATGTTTAGGTTCATTGATGAGATGTTGAAAAACCTAGGCAAATTATTCAACATATGATCATATAATTCATGGTTTTATGTTTCAAATACTGATTATACTACCGTACTTAAAATATTTTTTATGCCAACAACAATGGAATACTGAAGTTTTCTGAATGTATTCCATTGATAACTCAATGGGATCAACTAAATTAACACTATCATTTTATTGTCCGTAAGGGTTTGTTTCATCCTTCTATTTGTGCAATAACTTAGTCAAACTTATGCTGTTTTCCCTTTAAACTGCCAATGATTTATGGATTATCCTGGAATGCTGGAATCTTGATTTACAATTTTGCTGCCATGTTATTTGTAGGGTTTATAACTTTAGCAGGTGTAATCTCATGAACTCCCAACTTTTTGAAATTTCCTTGCCGACAATTATGATGAATTGTTTCACTTTTGAATTGTTTTCCTGTAACTGAAACCGTCCTTTTGTAAATTTCTGTGAATATTAATAGCGTCCTTTCTCAAATTTTTTTACACACTTTTGTATTAAGCATCCTGTAAGAATTGGTTTCACTTACTGTTTTGTACATTTTTTTTTTGTAAAGTACAACTTCTTTATGCTGTATGTTTTAGTAATATTGCCTCTTATAGAATGACCATTGGTCTCTTTTTACAATATTTTTATCCCAGCAGCATTTATTTATTTTGGTTAAGATTTTCAGTCTGAAAGTTTACTCGAGTGTATGCCATAATGTTGTATCAATAAAAAATTTATTGATAAAATGCAAATTTGACAGCATTTTTTTTAACATTCTTTTATGTGCTGTAGAAACCTATCAGGAAAGGCTTTGTTAGCCATTCACTCATGATCGAGGAACTCGGGCGTAAGGAAGTCAATTCTGGGGTAATTTCTTGTTAGAGCCGCTTTTCAGTGGCAGGAGTAATCTTTTTGTTTAGTAATTAAGATATATTAGTTCTAAATGAATGATTTCTGTTCCATTTGCTTTTCAGAATCGTTTAAGTTTTCTTAGCCAACTTTCTGTTCATCTTTTGTTCTAAAATATTTTATAAGTTTGTCTTCTTATGCGTATGCCTCAGGTAAATCTAAAGCCAAAGCTCTTTTGTGCAGGAATTTTTTGCAATCAGGTTTTATAATCGTTTGGATGAGATGAAAAAAGGAGAAGTATGTAATTCTTATTTACACTTTTATTTTGTTACACACACGCACACACACACACTATCATACAATAAAATATGATTTATGGTTCTTTCTACAAAACTTGCTAATATCTTGTTTAGTCTTCTCTTTGTGATTGTGCGTTCAAAACATCTTTTTCTTTCTTCAGTGATGTATTTTACCATGCTAGAGCTCCTTTTTTTTTCTGGACTCTGCACCAAGTTCGATGCTTCTTTTTGTATATTTGATGTGAAACAATTAAGGTCTAGATGAAACATTGGTCTTGTATCATACTTTTGAGATAGTGAAAGCTATTGCTATACATTTTTTTCTGCATCATTTTAAACTATTCTTGACTGATTCTTCTAAGATGCTATCAGATTGCTTGTGCTACTGCTGGAGAGGCGCGCAAATGGATGGAGGCATTTGATCAGGCCAAGCAACTTGTATGTAATATCTTTTTCATATTTATATACATATATTAAAATCATTTTTGTTTCGCACACTTAACTAAATTACTAATTTTGCATGCAATTGTTCGCTTTTTTGAGATGCTGAATGCACTTCGATAAACATCACCTGTAACATGTTAATTTATCTATCATACTAACCAGAATGTGAAGAGACTTAGCTCAGGAGCCATCGTAACTAAAAGCACACAACGTTCTCATATACATTCATAATAGGCAAGCCCTTATGGAGAAAATATTATGTTGAGTAGATTGAGACCTTTTAGTTCTTCTTGGGTGGGAGACTAGAAAGAATCCATTGTGTTGAATAGAGACAATCACTTTTGCTAGTATGTTTTTTTTTACTATCCAAAAATAACATATCTTCCCAATTGTCATTGTGAAGCCACTAGTATAAAAGTTATCCATGAGCTGGGAAGCAATCCTGGGGAGATTGCCGTATGACCAAACCGTCATAAGATGACCCAACTTCGCCTCAATGCCTTGGTGACATTAGCCACTACCAATAACAGTGGTTGTTCCCTTCAACTATGTAGAAATTTGGACCTTTGGAAGAATTATTGTTGATAACTAGAGTGTGTAGTGAGTGAGCAGCAGAAAGCCTTGTCGGGAAAAGAAGACGCTAGGGATTTGCCTGACAACTTTGCGCCAATGACTTCTCCAACCCTTTCTGTTTTACCATATTGTGGATAATCTTATACCCAAATTTGTCACCTTGCTTGTATTGTGCTTACTTTCATTATTCTATTGTATTGTTGAGAATAAATGAATGCCATGATTAGATTGGTAGAGTACTCCTGTTTGTCAATGTTATCAACTTGTTTTGTTTCCTTAAAAATGCTTGTTTGCATTGCGTTGAAATTAACTAAAATTCTAAAGTAGAAGTGAATAGTGTGGCGAGTGCTGCCCAAGGAAAATGCCAATATTGTGTGTTCTTGATATTAGTGCTCGTCAATTCTATGCGATCTTTGATTCCTATTATGATTGTCATATTAATGTGCTAAATTTTATAGAATGCAGATGAGTAATTGACATGTCTCGACTCTAACTTGCTTTACCATGAGCTTAAGGTTGTCTTATGTTCCTATATTGTTGTAATGGATATCCTTATACAAAGTGGCTTTTCATTCACATTGTATTATCCAACGATTCGAGGCTACTCATGCATTCAAATAACAAAATTTTTCTTTAGGTAAATAGTTAGGTTACTTGTATTATCCAAGACAATTATATTTGATATAGATGTTATTTTTATTTTCTATTTTTGTAAAATTTTATAGAAATTATTAGGTACATCCTTCAAGTTTCCCTTTTCACCTTAGCATTAATGACCACTCTTCTGTAGCTATTATGTTGTTTCATTGAAAAAAAATTTGTTAATTGAGATACACAGCCTTGACTACTAATTTCACATATAATAATACTATTTGCAAATTTGGGCAAGACACCACTTGAAATTGTTGAACGACTAAGGGTCTGTCTGAGGCAGCTTGTTTGGAAAATGCGTTCGGCGGGCGTTTTCAAAACGCCCTGACGCGCGGTGTTTTATTTGTGCTAGGGAGTCGCACGCGGCGCAGGCTATGCGTTCGACGTTCGCGACTGGCGTTACGAGAAGAATTCCTCCCGAGCCCTCGACTGTTCTCTCTCGCTGATCTCCTCCCTCGCGAAACCCTCGCGAAGCCTTTGCACATTGATTTGCCGATCTCCTCCCTCGCGAAGCCCTCGCGCATCAATTCGCTGATCTCCTCCCTCACGAAGAACTCCCTCGTGAAGCCCTCGCAAAGAACATCTATTCGCCGATCTCGTCCCTCGCGAAGAACATCTATTCGCCGATCTCCTCTGTAAGCTACTATGCTTTCTGGATTCAATGTTGATTTCCCGCAATATCTATCGGATGGTGAGAGTGAAGAAATATCTTCCTCTATTTATTTTAGAAGTTTATTTCATTTTTCAGCAATACTGAGATAATTTCTATCATTTTCATACTTTTTCTTGTTATATTTGCTTCTTATGTAGAATTGGACTTTTTCTTGAGCTTACATGGATTACAGGTACCATTTTTTGCATAGATTGATATATTAATTGATATAACTGGGCTTTATGCACAAACCCTAGCAAAGTTTCAAAATTTCACTCGCATCCGTTTGGGATCATTTTTATTTTCTTTTATTTTTAATTCTTATTTTTATTTAATTTTGTTTATGTTTTGATTATAAATAAAACATGTTTGATAGGTAGAAATAAATAAAATTATTTTTGAAAACAATCAGAATTACTAACATCTATTTTGAGTATTTTTAAAAATATATTAATTTCACTCTGCTCCAAACAGGGGCTTAGTGGTCATTTATTCAGCAACAATTATAAATAAGCTATTATGCGTAAGCTCCCCTAAACAGCAAGTCAACTTATCCTGATTATCTGCAAATTATCAGATTATCAGAATAATCTGCTTATCAGCAGATTATAAATAATCAACAGCTGCCCCAAACAGACCCTAAATTTCAAAAAGCCTATAGATTGTCTTTTTGTCACTGCACCCCAAAGAAATTTTAGAACGAATATTATTTCTTGCTCAAATCACATGCATTACACTTTTCTACAATTATATAATAAAAAAAACAAACCAAATAAGAATCCTTCCGAATATGAAAATCAAGAAAAAAAAATCTAATAAGGAAATACAATTAGTGAAATATATTAAAAAAAAACAAATAAATACCTTCGTAATGCTGATTGGCAATTCCCTATACTCTACCTCAAGCTGGGTTGTATATATTATACAAACCAAGTTTGGACTTCAATTCAACATGATTGATACTAGGTAGATGACATGCATCAAATTTTCATACTTTTTATGTTTAAATCCCGGTAATTTTTCACTCAAAATATATTATTTTAAGCTTTTGGAAGGTTGGAATTGTATTTTGTAGGACACAAAAGGATTGACACGAAAATTGGAGTAAAATGAAGAAATTTGAGAAAAGCAGTCTCGGCATAGCCACGCCTGAAACTGGCGTGAACGCGCCACCTAAGCAGCGTGGTCACGCCTAAATGCCAAGCAGATCACGCATTGGAGCCCTTCATCGTAGCCACGCCGAACCACGACGTGACCACACTACCCAACCCGAGCGGATGACGTAATTACGTCGTAGGTCGGGTGTAGTCACGCCAGTGTATATTTTTTAATCTGAAAATTTTGTAATGCGGGATTCTGATGATTTTGGGAAGTATTTTGAATCTATGCTATAAAAATAATGTAATTGGAGAGTTTTGGAAGCTTTTAGAGGAGAGAATTCAGAAGGAGGCTAGGGTTAGAGAAAGATCTTCCTCACCTCTCAGTTTTTCTTTATTATTTTTTTCTTGAGAGAGGATTTGAGAGAAGTTTTTGTTGCTACTATTATAAGAGTGGATCAACAAGGGTTGTAAGTTTATTTTTATTTGAATAAAAATGTTTTTTGCAGATATGATTTCCATGGGATTTTCTTTGTTTTTCTCTCAATCTATGAGTAGCTAAATTACTTTTCACACCTCTGTGATTTTTGGGATGATTTTCTTGGTTTAGTTATATTTTGATTTCTCGTATTGTTTTCTGCACTTTATTTGGATAAAAGAAGTTGATTAGTCTGTAGGTTTTCATTTTTTCCTAACCTGACAAATTATGATGTTAAAATCTATCGTGATCTACGAATTTGACAGGAGTGTGGTAGAACAATTATGTTAAGTACAATATTCAAATAAAATAAAAATATTTTATTCTGGATCTTTGCTAGTATTAGCAGAGATCTGAAAATATTTGGAACGCCATAAAGATAAGTGGAAGCTATTTTTGTGGAATTCTAAATCTTCTTTGGATCTAGGCATAGGCTTAAGAAAAAATTATTATCCCTGGTTAACAACAATTACGTAAGAGGAATTTATATGAAAATCAAGCCAAGTGCCACATCCAAAACATAGAGGCACGATTGTCGTAAATCTTGGAAAAACACCAGTGGTTTGATCCACGTTTTCTTTTGTTTTGTTTTCTTCAGAATCTAATATAATTAGGATTACTTTTTCTTGTTTTTTGCCGAAATAGGTTGGAGCACTTAGTAAATTGCAACTTTCGTTTTTTCATATCGATTTCTTAACAAGCTTCCTCGTGGGAACAATACGTGGTACTACTTTAAAACCTCTTATTACTTGGAAAAGTATATTTGCGTGAAGTAGCCGCCCGCTTCGGGATGTTTTTTGCGGCTATCAAGTTTTTGGCGCCGTTGGCGGGGAAACTGCGTTAAGAAAAAGTTTTGAAACATATGAGACTTGTAGTCGAAGAACTAGAAATCTTGCTTCGGTATTGTTTATGTTTTTGTTTCTTTGTTTGAATTTTTTCTGTTATGTTCTTTTCCTATTTTCTGCCGCCCATTGTCGGCTGTTAAATTGGGAAAAAGGTATTTGATTTAATATAATATATATATATATATATATATATATATATGTGTGTGTGTGTGTGTGTGTGTGTGTGTGTGTTTTGAAATGTAATTGTTTAATTTTAAAAAATACGAGGCCGAACCGTTCTCATATATTTAATAGTTTAAATGATCAAACACAACACCGCAAGTAACACACGTATCTCGAGAAATATGCGTGTTACTTGATAGTGAAACTCGATTAAATAAACTACATAAATTTATGATATCCGTTTTATTCTGCGAATCTTTATGTTGACCGACAACTTCCCCTACATAATATTAAAAATAAGATAGAGTTTATATTACCTGGGTTCTTAAAGCTCTCTATAGAGACGAGTCCTTATAGTTAATTACCTCTCAAATGAAGATGATGATTAGAGGTATCTATCTTCATGAATTCAAAATTTAGGGTTTTCAAGGTTGGACATTGAAAAGTCAAGTGAGAATGCATAAAAAAAGAACATTTATTTCTGGAGTAAAATGAAAGAAAAGTAGGGGATATCACAGATTCTGAGGGAAAACCTTGGTGACTTCCCAAACTATCCTATTGTTTGGCTTCAATTTCGAGAATATGTTATTTGATGTTTCATCCTGCCAATTTTATTATTTAGGACTTATATTTGCATGACACAGTCATACAAATGACCACGTATCGGAAGATATGAGGGTTTACATCGTATCAGACGACAATCTCGGAATCTAAAACGAGTTAGAGCTTAAATTGCACAACCTGGCTGTGCAAAGGTTTAAAAGATAAAGTGAGAATTTGTCGCGCTAGACAAACTACCTCGAAGTCCTATGACTTCTTATTTAATTCTAAAGAAAAGTTTTGTTGTAGTAGATATATCGAAGTTGTTCTTCTGTGCATCCTCGTCGTGCTGCCCACGATGTTAAGTTGAAGCTCCACGTCGTAGCAATTTCATATTGAGTTTATTTTTAAATGTACATGCAATTGTTGAGTCGGTGATGTGCTACTGAGTACCTCCTGTAAAACCATACTACTGGCCTCTTATTCTAAGGTATAATGCGCCAAAAGAAACATTAACTAGTGGAGTAAAAGAAAAGCAGTGGAGAGTACAATAAAGAAAACAATAGTAGAGAAAATGCAATAAATGTATAGTAAAGAAGCATTAAAGTGTGCAAGTAAAGAAAGTAAAACACTATAAATGTAAAACAAACCTGTGTATCTGAGGAGGCTACTGCTCCTGTAAATGTGGTTGATGTCGCAGGTACGAGTGTAGTAAAAGACTTTAAGAGACGTGCAAACATGACATTTATATAAGTAAGCATGAGCAGCAAAAAAAAACATCACCTGGAAAGACTCGAGAAAAGCGACAAGTGACTCACGATAACTCGAAGAAAGTCATCGAAAACACGAGTAAAATCTGAAGAAATATTACGAGTGTTTTACAAAATTTCAATAAAACTGTAAGCAACACACGATGAATCCAAAAAAAAAAGGGAGAAAACCGTAAGCAATCGGGACGGGGTGGACTTAGAATTAGGACCTTGGGTGAAAGTCAATATAGGGCTCTAACAGAATAATCAACACCATGTATGTGTGATCCAACACTAAGTAAAATGTCACCTGCCTAACAGTCACAGAATACGGGCAATTCCTAACCTAGTTCATATGACTGACCCGTGAAGTTTTCAGAAAATATTTATTAAGCATTTCATTCTTCAAAAGAATTATTAACTTGTCAAGCATTTTGAAAGATTTTTTTTAATTAATTATGTGTGTGTGTCTATATATATATATATATAACTTAAAGAAATTTTCATACTTTAAAAAGTTAATGGATCAGTCATATTAGTAGGCTGAAACTTCCCACTGTCTGTAAAAGAAATGGGTAACTATTTACAAAGGATTAGAGGTGTAGTAGTGTCAATCCCTCATTCTCTTAAGGTTACTAAGTCAGGATTGTGCTAAAACTTCTCACGCATACCTAGATGCCTTTTATATCATTGTCCTTGAACCCCAAAACCGACCTACTTATAGCCTTGCTTGATGATTCATATATAGCAAAATGCTATGTATGTGTGCTTATGTTTCGGACATAAGCACCTAAACTAAACTAAGAAACAAGAAAAAAAAAAGAAGAAAAATGGGGTGAGAGAGAGGAGGGATTAATCCACCTGAAAAATAAAAAAAATGAAGGGTGGATCGACCCTCAAAACTGTGTTTAAAACGATTTACAAACTCCAACAACATGAATATGAGAAAACTCAATTGAACTTCAAAATGTTCTCACACTACAAAGCACACCGCCTAAGTTCCTCCCCAAAATCAACATAAGGCACCAACAACTCTCATGTAAAGGTTAGAGAGAGAGAGAGAGAAGAGGAGAGGAGACCAATCTCGATATATGAAAGAAAGTCATCTTTTAAACTTCCCAAAACAATGTTCCAAAAGCTTCCCAAACTTTCATATATCCAATCCATTGCGATTTCAAACTTTCCTACATGAAACAACATTTTAAGCCCTCCTAAAAGCGGCATTTTTACTTTCCAAAAGCCCTCAAAACATATTCTCAAGTCTCCAAAAGAATACACGAGAAAGCCTCGAAATCACTAATCGATTACTTCAAATTAGCCCACTGAAATGCCTCAAAATGGTGCCCAAATTGGTGAGGAAGTCGAGCAAGGACTGCCCCGAAGCCCTTCCAAAGACAACACTAAAGTGGTGCACAAAACAGTAAAAAAAGACATCCCAAACAGCAATTCATTAGGCTCAAAATCTGTACTTAATCATCCCTTAAAGCAGCGTTAAAACAGTCCAAAAACGGTGTTCAAAACCTTAGCCAAATAAATCGTGAGACAGTCCCAAAATCGCAGCCCGAAAACCACCCAAAACAGGCTCAAATCGCAGCTCAAACAAGTGCCAAAACATCTTAAAAACAGCGAACAAAACCTTTTCCAAACTGGGCGCCAAAACAACCTCAACATCGCGAAAATCGCAGCCCAAACCGGGCACCAAAATTGTATTTTAAAATTCTCCAAACCGCAGCCCAGAAATCAGCAAAGTTGAAAGCTTCAAACGGCACAAAAACAGCCCATAATTATGTATAATGCCTCGTTTCAATGCTCCAAATATTGCCACGTTATATTAAGGTAAGCTTGTGAAAAGCTTCAAGAAGGCTTGCATGCACACAACTCAATTCCTATGTATCGACATATCTAACTTCCAAACTCCAATTTTTTTTTATAATATTTTTGCCACCCTAGCATCCCAATTCCCATGGATTGCTCCATTGGAATTCTCAAAGAAGGCAACATCACATGCATTTCCGATCAGAGTAGTATAAAGGGGACTAATCATGACATCGAAGCATAGTGCCAAAGGTATCCAACCCTGCAAAATGTATGATGACAACAGAGAAATAAATTGGGAGCACTTACACATACCAATACATAATTCTTATGCATTTACTCATATGGGGCTTAATAACTTTAATGCAAAATGAAAGATTTTGGGTGGCATGAACGTAAATGACAAGAATTGAGGTGTTAGGGATGCAAGTACCTAGGAACCAGGTGGTGTGTGTGCAAACCGGCTCAAATCCACATCAAAATTGAATGCGAACACTACCATGAATGAGACTTGGCTATTGAATGTATAATACATAGAAATTAAATGGTCTCTACACAATGGTCAAAATGTGAATACTAAATATGTAAACTCATGCATACATGTATGATTTGAGCAGCACACATATGTAAATCCTTAATTATTGTTCATCTATCCAACATCCAAGCCCCATTTCATGCATATCTACCACCTTACTCATGTATACCATATAACAAGGGTCCAATTAGCAAACTAAAAGGCTACCAGCCCACGCAGCAAGACCCAACCTCAGCAAATTATAAAGCTCAAAAGTATCATGCAACATATGCTAACTGTTCTGGACATGAAGAGTGGCATATGAACCACTTAAACAGCTAGGAAATCAAATACAATATATATAAGCACACAAGAAAGAAGAAAATCTGCACATGTATGCATTTATCTCAAACAAATAAATAGGTATGTCCATTGCAAATCTGAAACTGAGAAAAAGTATGTAGGGGCCTACTAAAAGTCTGCTCACATTGCTAACATGCCGCTTTTCTTTTATGAATATGAGGATATTGAAAGGAATATGTATGCTAAATGTAAACAGGATCCAACATGCCCCGTACAATCATAGCTCAAACAATTTCATCAAGGTTAACTGACATGCAAATAGATTGTCCGACCAAGTAAAACCCCTAGTCTATATGTATTTCGAGATTCCATGTGTAAAAAAAAGGAGTAGAACACAGGTTGGAGATGGGTTCAGGCATAAGACACAATTATATAAAAAAATGACCACCATAGACAGGACTAAAGAAATAACAGCATAAACCATCTCTCTTCGTCTTCCTCTTTTTTTTTTTTATATGCCCAACATTAAAATCAAAGAAAAAATAACACCGAAAACGGAAGAGGAGAAGGGAGAGGACTTACCTGCTGAAAGAACCTGAAAAGAACAAACACAAAAGCTCTGAGGCAACAACACAACCAACTGTGATTCAACAACAGAATCTGCCCCCTCTCCAAAATTTTAACAACCTCTTCTCCTCTCTCAGGCTTTACCCAAGAGAAAACAAAATTCTAAAAATATTTCAAGCACACACACATGATGAACTAACTAGAAAAAAATGGCAGCACTTCCCCCTCTCCAAAAATTTTGGCCAACCCTAAAGACTCCCAAAAGGAGGTTTTTTTTATAGCCAGAAGAGAGGGGAAGAGCCTACCCAAATCTACCTAGGGTGAGTCGATGTGAAAGAGACGAGCGAAGGAAGCAACAAGAATCGTAGAGGCGTGGGAGGGGAAAGCCGGAGCGCGACAGAGGGAGTGGGTGGAAGCTTTACCAGAAATTGGAGCACGGGGGAGGGACCGCGGGTCGATCTCTCGTGAAGAAAAGGGATCGCCGGGGAGAAGCAGAGGAGTTCGGTTCTGCCCTCTAGGGATTCGCCTGGATCGCGAACGAGAGGGAGAGGCGAGCTGTGGGCTTCACGCGAACGTGAGGGAGGCAGGATCGGGTGCGTGAGTTTAGGTTTAGGGATTTTAGATTTAGGAAGTTTTAAAAAGATTTTTTTTAAAAATTTATTTAAGTTTTGTCGATTTGCGCGCAATTTAATCCTGTTCGGAGTCATATCAAAATTGATGTCCTCCCTAGCTAAAGTTGACGTTTTGGATGTGCCGGCGCAGTCCGTTTCGTCATCCGAGGTCATTCGGACAACCTCATCGACGATAAGGTCAAAAACGAGTTGAATTCAAGTTTCGTCAAAATTCTGGCTTGCGATCGATCGTTTCAATAATTTTATTTAAGTTTTACACAAATAACTGCGTAGGAGATGCGAATTGCGAAAAAAAAGAACGTGCCGGCTGTTCAAAAAAAATGAAGTTTGTGCGCGCGAAGGTGCAATTTGTGTAGAAAGCAATCCTAGAGCTTAATGATCCTATGGGGACTCCTTTTGGGTTTTCATATGTTGATTTCAACCTCCTATATGCTAGAAGTCGATACCACACATGCGAAACTTCAAATGGGTAAAAAAGTAAGTTTGATTTCTAAAATGAGATGGGTTCTATTTCTAAGGTCCTAAGATAGTCAAAGGGAGAACCTTAAGGCTAGACCCTAAACTCTAAAAAAAAAACTAGATCTCACTAAAAATGAGGTCAACACCCTTTTATTGTCTATATTTTTCTTTGCAGTTTCTGAAAAATAATAATAAAAAAAAATTGAAAAAGGGAAAAAATGATGCTATTAATCATTTTCTTTTTTCTGCATTTGTTTGATTATTTGCATGTTGATTGTGATTGTGTGTTGAATTGACTCTTGTGCGTGTTGCTTGGAGTTAATTGTTGTGTTTTGCTTTGAGTCTAGGATCACTAGAATGTGAATATCACATTCACTTTTCTTGTAGTGTATGCATAGAGGTGCATGTGCTGACCTAGCGCTGATTGACCTTGAGATTGAGAGAATTTTCAGACATCGTAGGACAACACTCAATCTACCAGAACTAACTTTAGGAATGGCTCACCTTCTGGACTAAATCATGAGACCTCTTAGAGACTTATGCCAACCCTCTGCTGGGGAGATTCACATGAGCATTAATTATCCAGCAGTAGAAACCAATACCTTTGAACTAAGACCTTCCATGATTAAAATGGTTAAGCATAACCAGTTTTGGCAGTGCACTGAAGACCCAAATATGCACTTTGCAAACTTCTTAGAATTATGTGTCACATTTAGGTATAACAGTGTCCCCAGTGACACTGTTAGTTTAAAGTTTTTTCTCTTTTTCCTTAAGGATAGTGTCAAAGTTTGGCTAAACTCTTTAGCCTCAGGATCTTTCACCGCTTAGAATTATTTAGCTTAGAAATTCTTAGACAAGAATTTTCTCCTTCTAAGGCTGCCAAAGTTAGGAATGACGTCACATCATTTTCACAATTTGAAGGAGAAATCACTTGAGGCCGGAGGGAGATTTAAAGAGTTTTTTAGGTTTCCTCACCACGCTTTACCCAACTGGCTAGTCATCAAACATTCTATAATGAACTTGTAGGGAAAGGTCCCTTATTGATGCTGCTGCAGGAGGTTCGCTGATGTCGAAACCTTATGAGGGGCATATGACTTGATCGAAGAGATGACCACTAATATCTTTCAATGACCCTCTAAGAGGATGCCAACATAAAAATGTTACTAGTGTGCATGAATCTGATATCTTGAATATCTTACCTAACCAAGTTGTTGCCATATCCAAGAAATTGGATAATCTCACTATAAATGCAGGACATGCCCCACTCCAGGTAGAGGAGTTTAGTGATGAAACTTTGATGAACCCTAGCACCTCAGCTTTAGAAGCCCTGAAAGCGATAGGAAATCAGAACCATGCCAACAAATCATACTCTAACACCTACAATTCTGGGTGGAAACAACACACCAACCTGCAATGGAACAACAATAACTAAGCCAATTTAGGGGGAGCACAACACCAATTTGCTCGAGGATAAAGACCAGCCCAACCTCCTGGATTTAACGCAAATCGGAATAAAAAACCAGCCACTTTAGAGGAGTTAGTGAGACAATTACATTTGATTGCACAAAGTCATGGGCTAACAATTAAGAACATTGAGGGACAATTGAGACAACTAGTGAATTTTTTCAACCATAGGACCCTAGAAGCACTCTCTAATAATACTGAAGTAAACTTCAAAGTGAAAAGGGAAGGAGCAGGTTCAAGCTATGGAATTAAGGAGTGGTAGGGAGCTAAATGAAACTCCAAGAGTTGTGAACGCCCCTATAAATGTGGAGTCTGATTTGGAAAAAAAGGAGGAAAGACTTGCTAAGGAAATTGAAAAACCTGAAACCCCTAAAAAGAAAGAACCTGAGAGACTTCTACCTCCATTCCCTCAGAGATTGCAAAAGTAAAAGTTAGATCAACAATTTTTTAGGTTTCCAGAGGTCTTCAAAAAGTTAACCATAAACATTCATTTTGCTGAAGCCCTGAAACAAATGCGTACTTATGTCAAATTCATTAAAGATGTGACCCGAAAGAGGAGATTATAGAATGGAGAGACAGTGACATTAACGAAAGTGTGTAGTGCAATTTTGCAAAAGAAGTTACTGGAAAAGACAAATGACCCCGATGATTTCAATATCCCACGTGCCATTGAAGAGAAGTTTGTTGGGAGGGTCCTTTGTGATTCAGGAGTTAGCATTAATTTGATGCCGCTATCAATTTTCAAAGGACTGAAGTTAGGAGAGCCCACACCAACCGCTTTGACCCTACAGTTAGCTGACATATCTTTAGCCTTTCCCATGGGTATCATTGAGGATGTGTTGGTTAAGGTAGAAAGCTTCATATTCCTTGTTGATTTTGTAGTCTTGGATATGGAAGAGGACAATTAGATACCCCCAATTTTAGGAAGACCTTTCTTAGCCACTGGTAGGGCAATGATCAATGTACAAAAATGGAAATTGGCCATGAGGATGAATGATGAGGAACAACTTATGATATCTCGAAGTCTATGAGATTTCCCTAAGATCCAAGTGACGATCATTGCTTTAGAGTTGATTTAGTGGATGGGGTGGTGAGTAGCTAATTTTCTGAAAATTTGGGAGATGACGCAACACCTAGAATTTTTGAGGAAGATAGTGAGAAGTCTATTGTTGAATCTGCTTTGCTTGTAGAGCATGACTCTAGGAGGTTTAAACCCTTAGGCTTGACCTTGCACACCAAGCCTCAAGCACCATCCATAGAGGTAGCCGCAAATTTGGACTTTAAAGCCTTTCCCACACACCCAAAGTACGCCTACTTAGGGGACCATCGACCTTACCTGTTATCATATCTGCTAACTTGACTATGGAGCAAGAAAATAAGCTCATGAGGGTGCTTAGAGGATTTAGGAGGGCATTAGGTGAACCATAGCTGACATCAGAGGAATAGGGACATGTGCCTAGAGTTGACTCATAATGGAGACTGAACCCCATCCTTAAGGAGGTTGTGAAGAAGGAGATTCTGAAGTGGCTTGATGCAGACCTTATTGACCCCATCTCGGATAGTGCCTGAGTGAGTCCAATTCACTATGTACCAATGATTGTGGTCACGGTTGTGGAGAATGAGAGGAATGGGTTGATTCCCACAAGGACTGTTACAGGATGGAAGATCTATATTGACTATAGCAAGCTGAATGCCGCCGCTAGGAAGGACCAATTTTATCTACCTTTTTTGGACCATATGTTGGATAGGTTAGCAAGACATTTTTTTTATTGCTTTCTTGATGGATATTCATGATACAACCAAATTCATGTAGTCTCTGAGGACCAGGATAAGACCACCTTCACTAGCCCCTATGAAACTTTTGTCTTTAGGAGGACGCCATTTGGACTATGCAATGCACCAATCACTTTTCAACGCTGTATGATGTTCATATTTTTTGACATGATTGATACTGACATAGAGGTTCTTATGGATTACTTTTATGTGTTTGACACTTCAATTGATTCATGCCTCAATAGTATTGCAAAATTTTTACAAAGGTGTGAGGAAACAAATTTGGTGTTGAATTGAGAAAAGTGTCAATTCATGATGACTGAGGGGATAGTCCCGAGACATAAGATTTCAGAGAAGTATGAAAGTTGATCCTGCTAAGATTGAAGTGATACAAAAGCTTCCACCATGTACCACCGTGAAAGGTGTTGGGATGAGCCTTATCTATTTAGGAAATGCGAAGACCAAATCCTTAGGAGATCTTTGCCATTGGAAAAGGTCAACGATGAGCCTATCATGATTTAGAATATGGAGGGCATTTTGGTGGATACAAAATTGTTGATAAAATTTGACAATTTGGATTTTATTGGCGTGCCCTTTTTAAGGATGCTAATTAATATGTGAAAACTTGTGATATTTGTCAGAGCGTAGGAAAGATTTCTAAAAGAGACGAGAAGCTCCTCAATGCGACATTGGAAGTTGAGATTTTCATTAACTAGAGCATAAAGGAAACAATAGTGCAATAGATCAGTGCCTTCGAAGATTAAGCTGGCGCCTATGCACCAATATGTAGCGCCTAGGCGCCACTTCCTCTGTCGGCGCCTATGCGCAGGAAACTTGCGCCATAGAGTGGCGCTTAGACATCAGTTCAAGTTAAAGCCTCATTTGCTCGATTTGCTTCGTTTCACTCCAATTGATTAACTTATTATACATGCATAAAAAATATGGAAATACCTTTCGTTAAAGTGTAATTTTGTAAAAAAAACTATAAAATTCAGGAGGAAAATTAACCTACTTAAGGACATGTAGAAAATCCTCCCAAACTTTACTGTTACCTGACGTCAAATAACTCTGTTATTTTAGAAATCAAATGTTTTAACTTGTGGTAGTGGTGTGAATTTTGAATAATCCTTTTCTCACATGAATACATAGATAATTCACCTATCAATAGACGAGTACAAGAAATAGAAAGAGGAAAGAAATCTTCCTACAATTAAGTAATTCCTATAATTAAGGAATAAACATAAATACCTATAATTAAGGAATTTAACAAGTACTAAATGTAATTAAAGTAAATAAAAAGGAGCGTAATTCCACACTCCCCCTCAAGGTGGGTTGTACAGATTGTACATGCCCAACTTGTTGGTTAGCTCATCAAAACTTGAGTTAGGGAGAGCCTTGGTGAGAATGTCTGCGGTTTGATCTCTAGAAGGAGTATAGACCAATTCAATGATTCCATTGTCCACCTTCTCTGAAATGAAGTTTCGATCAATCTCAATGTGTTTCGTTCGGTCATGATGAACAGAATTCTTTGCGATACTGATTGCTGCTTGATTGTCATAAAACATCTTGATAGAATTTTCTCCCATAATTTCAAGCTCCTTGAGAAATTTTTTGATCAACATTCCTTCACAGATACCAAGCGCCAGTGCTCTGTATTCTGCTTCTGCACTACTCCGAGATACCATCGATTGCTTCTTGCTTCTCCATATCACTAGATTGCCGCATACATAAGAGCAATACCCAGAGGTTGATCATCGGGTGAATATATCTCCTGCCCAGTCAGCATCAGTAAAGACTTCTACCTTTTGACTATCATTCCTTTTGCATAATAATCCTTTCCCTGGTGTCATCTTTAAGTATCTTAAGATACGGTTGACAGCTCCCATATGTTCCTCTGTAGGACAGTTAATGAATTAACTTACTATGCTTACTAAAATACTTATGTCTGGTCTGGTGTAGGATAAGTAAATAAGTCTTCCAACAAGCTGCTGATATCGTTCTTTTTCGACTGACAAACTATCATTCTCCATTCCAATCTTTTTATACGAGTCTATTGGAGTATCTATTGGTTTGCATCCAAGCATACCAGTTTCTTTTAATAGGTCCAATATGTACTTTCTTTGAGTTACGACTATCCCCATTTTGGATCTTGCAACTTCCATTCCCAAGAACTTTAGGTCTCCGAGGTCCTTGATTTCGAATTCATGGGCTAGAAACTTCTTCAGCTTTGTCAATTCTTCAGTGTGATCACCGGTAAGAATAATATCATCAACATACACAATAAATACAACAATCTTCTTCTCGGATCTTTTTGTGAACATTGTATGATCAGTCCGACTTTTAGTATGACCGCACTTGATTACTGAATTGGTGAATCAGACAAACCAAGTACGGGGAGATTGTTTGAGACCATACAGAGATTTCTGGAGCTTGCATACTTTGCCACTAGAGCAGGACCCTTCAGGACCAGGCGGTAAATTCATGTATACATCCTCTTCAAGATCTCCATTAAGGAATGCATTTTTGACATGAAGTTGCATAAGGGGTCAGTCTCGATTTGCTACAATGGAGAGTAGGATTCTAATGAAATTCAGTTTGACTATTAGGGCGAATGTCTTTTGGTAGTCAATTCCGTATGACTGAGTATAACCTTTTGCAACCAGGCTTTTTACCTATCCATGCTTCTGTTTGTCTTACATTTGATTGTAAATAACCACCTGCATCCTACTGGTGTCGTATCCTTGAGCAAATCAGACATAATCCACGTTCCACTCTATTCTAGTGTAGCAACTTCTTCATTCATAGCTTTTCTCCATTCTGGGTGTGAGAGAGCTTCCTGAATAGAATTCAGAACCTTTATGCTGTCAATAACAGTAACAAATGCATGATAGGGAGGAGATAACCTCTCATATGAAACAAATCGGGCAATATGATGTTGAGTGCAAGGAACATCAGAATCATCTTTCACAGGCGGGGTAAGCTCATAATTACCACTGTCTATAGATTCCGTACGTGAGTGAGTTTCAGAGGGTTTTGGAGCCGGATTAGATTCTTGGAGGAGGTTTGACAGTCGGTGAGGGACCCGTGTCAGTTGGTAAAGGAACACAAGACTGTTGTTCACTACGACTCTCCCACTGAATGACAGACTCTTGGTAGTATAATTGATGCTAAAAAAAAGTGACATCCATAGAATTATAGATCTTTTTAGTTGAATGACAATAACACCTGTAGCATTTCTTGTTAGTCGAATACCCTATGAATATGCATTTGACAGATTTGAGGTCTAATTTACTGCGGTGTTGTTTGTGAATATGAACAAATACGAAGCAACCAAATAGTTTGGTAGGGACAACTGAAGAGAGTGTACATGTATTTGGAAAGGAGCAAAGGAGGACATCAATTGGACTACGAAAACCCAGAATACGAGAGGGCATCCGATTTATGAGGTAGGCAACGGTCAATGTTGCCTCGCCCCAACCGATGTGTTAAACATGAGACAGCGGACCACCTCCAACAAGTGAGAATTTTCCGCTCGGCAATCCCATTTTGTTGGGGAGTATCAACACACGTGCCAAGGTGAAGGATGCCATGTTGAGTAAGAGAAGTTCCTAGGGAGGTGTTGAAAAAATCTCGTGCATTATCTGTTTTAAGAGCCTGAATTTGTGTCAAATTGAGTGAGTATCATTTGATAGAATGCACAAAATATTGATCCTACCTCGGATTTGTCACGCATAAGATAGATCCATCTCATCCGTGTGTGATCATCAATAAAGGACACGAACCATTGAGCCCCAGAAATATTTTTTTTCACGAGAAGGACCCCAAACGTCACTTTGGATCAGAGAAAATGGACGAGTGAGTCTGTATGATAAAAGAGGAAATGAAGTACGAGTGTATTTGACAAGTTGACAAAATTCACAATTAAAAGAGGTATGACTTTTATTAATAAATAAATGAAGAATTAATTTCCTGAGGTACATAAAATTGAGATGACCTAAACGATAATGAAGTAACATGATCTCACTATCATTATTAACGCTGTAATGGAATACAGATGTACTAAGCGGATTTAAACAAGACAGACTTGATACTGGAATACAACCGGTATGTGAGACTAAACTGACAGAGGGTTTGTTGAGAAGATAGAGACCACTGCGCAACTCAACACTGCCAATTATCCTCCCCGACTTTAAATTCTATAATTCACAAACATATGAAAAAAATTTAACAACACAATGACAATCATGAGTGAGCTTACTAATAGAGATCAGATTACAATCCAAAATAGGAACATGAAGCACAAAAGTGAGGAATAAATCTGAAGAGATGCAGACAGAACCAAGACTAGCAACTTTGGAGGCTAAGAGATGCAGACAGAACCAAGACTAGCAACTTTGGAGGCTGATCCATTAGCAATCCGAACAGTGAGGGTCAGATTAAACGACCGGTAATCCATTAAAGATATCCTCGATCATATGATCAGAGACACCTGAGTCAACAATCCAGGGGCGAGAAGAGGTTGAATCTAAGACGAAAGCGGATGGGGAAATACCTTGATAGGTAACAAGGCCGGTGGCACCCGATGCCACACTAGTAGGCTGGACTGGTGACAGCTGACCGAGCATTTTTTGGAGGGCATGAATCTATTCTTCGCTGAATGGGCTCATTCTTGGAGAGGTTTCGGTGGTGATGGTGGCAACTGCCCGATGATCCCGTTTGGGTTTTCCATTGGCGGGTTTGCCATGAATCCGCCAACAAGTATCTCGAGTATGACCAGAACGGCTGCAGTGGTCACACCAAGGGTGGCCCTGACGTTGGCGGTTGTCTGTGGATGGGATTTGAGCAGCAAGTGCAGACCCGTCGAGGGCTGCAGTGGACAAGGAAGCACCTAACATGACCTTTTGGCGACTCTCTTCGCGGTGTATATCGTGGAAAACTTCATGAATTGTTGGAAGAGGTTTCGAATTCAAAATCCGTGAGCGAGTCTGGTCAAACTCAGATTTGAGGCTGAGAAAAAATTTGAAGGTGTGTTTCTGTTCTATGATTTGGCGAAATATGACAGAGTCTTCGGGACACTTCCAAGGGTACATCTCGAATAGATCTAGTTGCTGCCAATACCGAGTAAGAGTATTGAAGTATTGGGTGACAGAGAGATCACCTTGACGAAAGTCATGAAGAATGGTCTCAACAGCAAATTGTTCGCTTGTATTGTCCGAACTAGAATAGGTCTCACAGGCAACATCCTAGATTTCCTTAGCCGTGCCATAGAGAAGAAAATTTTCGCCAATAAAAAGTGTCATCGAGTTAACAAGCCAGACCTTAACCATATTATTCTCGGATTTTCAAGTCTTGTATGACAGATCTGTTGTCATCGGAGCTGGAGCATCACCAGTGAGGTAGCCATCTTTGCCTTTGCCGCATACAAACATCATGACTGACTGCGACCATTGGAGGTAATTGTAGCCGGCGAATTTGTGGCTGGTGATGAGGACAGAATTATTGTCTGAATTGCTGGGCAATGGAGACCCAGCCGCGGAGGGTGGCTAAAAGTGACATCACTAGTGGAGGAGTTGCAGGCATGACCGTACTTAGTCATTGGAGAAAAGAGGTGGCTAGCAGAATGACCAGAAACGAGGTTGTGCCGATGAGGAGCACTGCTGGAATGGGCTGTGCTCGATCGCGAAAGAAGAGTCGGCGCTCAGGTGCGGACAATCGTGGGAGAGGTGCGCACTAGGGCTGCGTGCGCATCGGATGTGGTCGATCGGGACGCGAACGATCGGAACAGGCGCTCTGACGATCGGAAGAGACACTCGGACGCGGACGATTAGGACAAGCGCTCGGACGATCAGACGCGGACGATCAGAGAGAGGCGCGGTCGGACGAGGAGCGACGCTCGGACTCAGACGATCAGGGCAGACACAAACTAGAGCAGAGCTCAGACAAGGACGATCGCGGGAGAGAAGGGCCGTGATCGAGCATAGCGGGAGAGGCTTTCCTTTGATGTCTCTGATACCATGTGAATTTTGAATAATTCTTTTCTCACATGAATATATAGATAATTCACCTATAAATAGACGAGTACAAAAAATAGAAAGGGGAAAGAAATCTTTCTACAATTAAGTAATTCCTATAATTACAGAATAAACATAAATACCTATAATTAAGGAATTACCCTTTTTATACTATGACTGAATATAACAAGTACTAAATAGAATTAAAGTAAATAATAAGGAGCGTAATTCCACTGGTTCCATTAAAGATTTCTATAGTTTTACCCCCAAAATGTGTTAGTGTAACTTTTAGAAAATTTTTCAATAAATCAAGGTAGAACTAGGATATAAGAACATCTAGTAATCAAGTTAGGAATTAATTGTTATTTGTCTAAATAGGAATCCTAGAAATTTAAAAGACAGAATATTTTGAGAACTCTATTAGTAAAAATTTGACTAGTTTAAGAATTGACAATAAGCTTAAAACTGTAACTAAGTTTCTTCCTTTAAGATGATTCAAGTGAAGTCAATTTTTAATTAGACATTTCCTCAAGCTTCTCCCCACATTCAATATATATATATATATATATATATATATATATATATATATATATATTCTTTTTTTTCTCAGGATCTTTTTAATTCTTTTTCTTTTAAGTGAGTATTAATATATCTGGATAGCTTTTAATGATTTTGAATTTCACCATCCTCCTTCTAAGGTTTAAAAATTAGCACATTTCTTTACTTGATAATGTGTATTAGTATAAAAATGATTTTTCATTGAGTTTCAATTCTTTTTAAAGTGTAAATCTAAGATTCTTAATGTTTGAAAAATACATTATTCCTAATATAAATAGTAAAGTCATATCCCTATTTCTTTATACTAAATAACTTAACTTTAGGAACACTCTTATCACCAAAAAAATTTTTACTTAAAATATTCTATAACATTCATAGAATCAAAAATATAGTTATCTAAAAAATAACATCACATATGAGAGGTTAATTTAAAATAATATTTAATTACAGTTTGTTGAGGACAAATAAAGTTTAATTTTTTTTTTATGGTTTTTCTTCCTCCCGTAAACTGAAATTCTTAAGCCTTTAAAACATTCAGTATAAAAATATCGACAGGGAGAAAATTTAACTTAGTTTTTTTCTATCGAAGAGGCCTAAACATGAAAAATATATAAGTATATTCATTAAGTGAATCTCAATTCAATAGGTTTAACATGAAAATTTTAAAGTAAAGGACTACTCTATCACACAAGCAGTGCTATATATGAACTAGAGCATAAAGGAAACAATAGTGCAATATATCTAAAATAAAAAGTACAAAATCCATACAACAATAGTAGCAAATAAAACAATGTCTAGTGCAACCAAATAACATGAAAGTAAAATGCCATAATCATCAACAACTAGGAAAATAAATCACACCTAAACATATAAAACACTACTACTCATCATCCTCATCATCAACATCCTCATCTATAGACTTGCGACGCTCAAACATCTGATAAGGTGGATAAGAAGGAGACACCACAGTCTTATCTCCTCTAAGATAGTTCACAATAGAAGTATGGAAACCGGCATCATAATCACTTTTTGGTTTGAAATACGGGTCTAAGTGTTTCAAATAGTCTGCAATGTTATACACTTGACCCTGTACAAAGGAAAATTTCATCTTATAACCCTGAAAACTATCACAAATGGAATCCAAAGTAGCAGTAGGTGGATCTGCAACATGTGAAGTAGATGGTCTATAAGTAGAAGGAGCATCTAAAGTGCTAGCTCCGCGACCAAAAGTGGCATATTTATCATATAAATGGACATTGGCCTTGCTGATTTGCTTTAGTGAATGCAACAACTCTTCCAAAGATTCAAAACTAACTCCGGATTGTTGACAGATTCAAAACTAACTCCGGATTGTTGACATAAACTGAAAATAAGAGAGAGATATCCAAACCTTACATTATTACCTCTCTTAGCTATACTAATAATAGATTTGTAAAGAAGGGAGCCAATATCAATGGGTATCATTTTCTCAATACAATAATTTAGTGCAATCCTCTCTTTAGTCACTTCACTAAGACTGATAACAAAAGAGAGGTCTCCATGCCAGTTGGGATCGGTTCATAACAGTAGCCTGAGTGCCAACCTTCCTTACAGAGGATTACCGCCTCTTTGTGAGAGGGGGACCAATCCTTAATTTCTCTAGGTCTATATTGGTTGTTTTCATCATGTTTTGGGTTAGGTTTTGATTGTTTTTTATTTGTCATGATGGTTATTGGCGTTTTCTGTTTTCCCTTCTAGGGCTATATCCAAGGGTGCAAGTTGGTGATTAGCTTCCAAGGGTTGAGTTGTGCTTTGACTGTATTTTACTCCTGAGATGGTATTTATCTCCGACTTCTGTTGCCTTGCATCCACCCCATCTCTCCCATCCTCCCTTTCCTTTCTTGCAGCCGCCTATAACAGTCTCTTCTTGCTTTTTTCTACAGTTCCTGTTGTTCAACCACCTTCCCCCCTCTTCCCTCCTTGCGACATCCACATAGAACAATGTTCTGTTGTCCTTCCTTTGCTGTCCTCCTGCAGAACCAACCGCTGGCCCCCCCTTGTGCTATTTTCTGCAGCCTCCACTCTTCCCCAACTTTTCCGCATCATTCCCAGTCACCGTTCCTTATTGCCTCTATCCAAAAAATATAAAACCCTACCGTCCAACGCATCCCCCCTACTCGTTGCCACTCCCATAAAACCTCTTCAACTACTATTATACTTCATCTCAGTGCCCATATCTTCATTCACGTCACTTGCCACCTAGTTTTGTTTGTTGTTATTTTCCCTTTCGCTGTATTGGTTGTAACCACCAATTGACTTTTCAGTAATAATATTTGGTTGTTTATTTTTGTTTGAGTTAACTCTGATATCATTTAGTACAAGAGATAACTTAATCCTTGTCCTTTCCTATAGCTTGCTAAAACCTTCTCATCCTACACCACCCCATACACATTCTTCCAATCCCAATCCCAATCCCAATCCCAATCCCAATCCCAAACCTAAGCCTAAACTCAAACCCAAGAATACCACCGAAAAGGCAATAGCCGAAAACCTAATCGTGGGAAAAATGTACGATGCCGCTTATGAGAAATCTACAAAGAGGTGTCTGAGAGATTTCTAGGGAGTATGCTTTGAGAAATTCTTGAATTGCAACAGAGGTCTACCACCTTCGATTGGAGACTATCTAGAGGGGTCAAAAAAATTCCATTTGATTCCCAAAATGAATAATCACTATCCCGAAGATTTGGCTTGAAATATTGGAGAAGCCATAATTTTGTAGCAAATGTGAATTTGTCATATTTTGACGACCAATGGATCCAGACGAGTTCATCGAGTGAATTTGGCCATTGGAACATCTTTGAGTACCATGACGTCTCACCAAACAAAATGATAAAACTAGCCACCAACAAGTTAAGGAAGAGTATAACTTAGTAGTGGGAGAACTTGAAGATTCTTCGACAACGAGAAGGAAAGAGTAAACGTACTACTTGGTCTATCATGAAACGAGAGATTCAATGCTGATACCTACCCATTTTTTATAGATAGGATGTTCAAACCCTAGCTTTAAAAGTGGAGGGACAATCTTACCGGGTGACCCTGACATTTTACATGCTTAGTTCAACTCCATAATTAAACAGTAAGAGTACACCCTATCGAGCATTCAAGCCTACCCCGCCTGAGGAGAAATTAATTCACAGTGGAGAACAGTTGGAGCCAACCGACATTACTAAATCAATCCCAACCTGAATGTTCATCAAGAGCCACAATTTTGTATATAGTGCGTCAGATTTCTCAAACAATAGTACAATCTATTTCACTGAGCAGGAAGCGATTGAAGAAATTGACAATGACACAATAGACATTGAAAAAAGTGTAGGCACAAAAGAGGTCCATGTCCCAAATGATGGGGGAGAGAGACACGTAATTCAAGCTGAGCCCATGAGAGAGTCTAAGAAAATTAACATTGGTTGTCTTTGAGAAACTGACCCTAGAAACATGCCAACCCTTGATAAGTGAATTCAAGGCTATTTAGATAAATACTCTATTTCCCTAGTTGCCTCTAGTGAGGGAGGTCTAACATGTCATAGATGAGAATCTTGCGTGACACTTCTGAAAAACTATATGCAGTCATTGGGATATTAAAGTCAGCTTAGCAGTGAACCCAACGACAGTTGTTCAAACATAATGGATGGACCGTTGTGTTGGGAATCACCTTAGGAAGTTTGTGGGAAAGGACATCCTACAATAAGATGCAAGTCCTTTTAGAGAAAAAGAGGTCTCTCCTGAGTGGTTACACTTCATTTTGGTTCAGCCAACCATAAATTTCATCCCAGAGTTGATTCCTTCTTACATACTTGTTTATCCGGATACTCAGATGAGTACGATGAGTGGAAGAAGTCAATTACAAATTTGAGGACTCGATGTTTGGTTGGTGAAGATTCCGATCTACGTGCTGTTCAAATTCTATTTATGCTAAAAGCAGACAAATATTTATTCTATTAGGATGTTTTTTGGAATGACAATGCCTAAATAATTGACTTATTGTGAGATAACATTTTCCGCCATCTTCAATGCGCTTAACCGACTCCAGATAATGAGACAACAAAAGCTTTGACAGATGAAGTCGAAGCTCCCCCAACCTCAAGAAACTGATACTGGGCGTTCAACAGAAAATGATGCGGAAATCCCATTTGCGACACTGGACAAGACAAGTGTCTCCAGCTTTAGACTTGACACGATCCTCTCACTTGTAGATCGGACGCGAGGCCTTTGGGCCGGTTAGGATTACTTCAGAATAGTAGCCCAAGTGACAACCAATCTTCCTCACAGAGGATTACCGCCTCTTTGTAAGAGGGGGCTCACTCTTTTGTTACCCTAGGTCTATATATGTCATTTTCATTGTGTTTTGGGTCAGTTTTTTATTGTGTTTCTGTTAGGACAGCCACCAACATCCCCTATTTTCCTTTCTAGAGTGTATCCAAGTACAAGTGGTGCTCATACTGCATCGTGTTTTAAGGTGGTGATTAGTTTCCAAGAGTTGAGTGGTGCTTTGGCTATTTCTTGCTCCCGAGGTGGTATTTATCTCCAACTTTTATTGCCCCACATTTTCCCCATCACTCCCGACCGCCCCTTCCCTGTTGCAGCCTTCCGGAAAAATCTCCTTTTACTGTTTTCTTCAATTCTTGCCGTCTAGCCGCCTCCCACCCCTTCCCTCCTTGTACCAGTCACATAGAACATCGTCCTATTGCTGTTCCTTTTCCGTCCTGCAGAACCAGATGCCAACCACCCCTTTTACTTTCATGCAACCTCCACCTTTCATCAACCTCCCACATTGCACATGCTGTCACATGCTGTTACCATCTGGTTTACTGTTTTTAATGCTGTCTAGCCGACCTCCTACTCAGTGCCACTCCCAGAAAATCACTCCAACCGCTGTTATACTTCATCTCAGCACCTATACAATCATTCCCATCACTTGCCACCCCTTCCAAACCCCACAACTGACAACCACCACCTTTGGATTGAAAACTATTGGAGCTTCTGTGTTGTGTTTGTTGTTATTTTCTTTTTCGGTTGGTTGTAAGTGCCTATTGGTTTTTTAGTAATATTATTTGTTATTGTTGTTTAAGTTAACTCCCATATCATCGACTCTATTGAGTTGGTTTTCTAATTGATTGGATTCCTTGTCTCTGACCTGAAATCAGTGTCTTCTTCTCTTGAATTGGCTGCTTATAGTGTTAGACCACTTATTTAAACGTTGTCTATTCTTGTGGCCCTTGTCTTCTTCAACGCTTCTTCTCCTTATAAACATTGCTCATTTCTTATTTTGTTGATTGCAAGCTTTAAGAATTTAGTGTTCCTTATCCAATTATTTCCCTTTATTTTTTTTTGCAAGTCTCATTTTCACCTCAACATAAGTAACCTTATACTTTGCAAGGCAAACCTGCACTTTTTTTTTTATTTACCAAAGATGAGATTTCGGACCGTAATAATCTGCTCTCTTTTTTTTGCTATGGGAAAATTTTTCGTTGAGCCTCCCCAATTCGGAGGTTATTTGTAAAGTTATATTAGATTTATACTTGGTTGATAACTTCTTTGTTGGGCATTATATCATTATAAAACTATCTTAAGAAGCAAATTATATTAAACTAATTTCGCGTCGATCATACTATGTGTGGTTATTCGATGATAATGCTTGAACTGTCTTATTACTTTGACTCTTTTGAGGAATCATCCATGACTTCTGATTGTTTTTTTTTTTTAACTTTGCCTACACTATTTGAGCCAATTAACTTTATACGCTCAACACTACTTTTATTAAGCCTTTGCAAATAGATGCAGCTACAGCTCTTCTCTTTAGATGTCTGTGACTAGAGTTGTGGTTGTATTGAATGTCTACATTCCTCTTAAAAAAAGGGTGTGGATTGATTTCTTTTTTATGGTTATTGGTAGAAGGTGGAATTTGAATGCATTCTTTCATATTGTTATTTTTTCTGAAAATTTTTCTGTGCATAACTAATTTGAATGTTTTAAGACTCATTTGAAACTGAGCTAATCAATAAATAAAAGTAGTAAGTTGATGATTAGATTCTCTTTTCAATTTAGTGGTTGCTACTCCTCTTACTTAAGATCAGGATTGCACTTAGAATTAAATTAATTTTAGATCTTTCAATAGAATTAGAATCTTTTGTGCCTGCCCTTGCTATTGCCTCAGAGAAATGGTCACCGTAACTCTTGCAAGCTAGAACATTGATCATGAATCTCCGAGGCCCTAGCATAGTTGTGATCATCTTAATCATATTATTGAAGATGTCAATTATATTTGAGGAGCAATATATTTTGATGAGAGTTTGCAGAGTAGTTGATATCAGAATTAATCCAAACAACAATGGGAAAAATCAATATCTGGGATTACAACCAACCAAACAGAAACAGGAAATAACAACAATACTACACATTGAAATCTGACATTGTAATAATTGACAATATGAACAAAAGCTCGTCACTAGATTTAGGGGTGTGGAAGGGCGCGGCGACAATGGCAACAAATGAGTGTTGGTAGTTGCTAGGGGAGGTGCAAAGCCATAGGGTGCACCTAGCGTGGTCGCTGTCCAGGGCGGATGGAACAATGATGGTAGCAAGTGGGAGGGCTATAATCACAACAACAACGAAGAGGGAGGTTGGAACAGTGATGGCGACGAGGAAGGATGGTTGGAACAGTGAGAAGCTCTAAAAAACAGTCGGGATGTGGCTTTTGGGGCGGTTGTAGTGTGGAGGAATGCGGGGTAACGAAGTGGGAGGGATGCGGAGGAGTCAGGAAAGGATGTCACATCCCGGGTTCGGAAGACGGTACACCCCGACAACGTGGGGCGTGATGAAATGAACTTGTTTTGTATTCTCGAAGAAAGACTTGCATACAAATTAAAAGAGAATAAATTTTATTAATACTGAAAAGTTCATGATGCAACTGAATTGAAAATAGAAAACTAGCTGAATAAAAAAAAAACATGATAACATGGAACAACCACCTAGACCCAACAAAGAAAAATGTAATACTAAAACAAATGCTGAGAAAAAAAATACCAAAACTGGGATATTAAAACTAAAAGGTCTGCTCAAGTGGAGACGGTCCTGCCGGTGGCTGAATATAACCTGCTATGCAAAAATATCTAAGAATGGCTATTTATTAAATCATAGATGACAAAAGAAGTATGACATGCAGTATGAACGACAAATAGGGATGAATATTTTGTGTATATATAAAATCACGAAACAAAAAGAGAGTGGTAAACTAGATATGCCCAAATATCATAAAAAACACGCAACCAAATTTTTTATTATTATGTTTTTCATTTATATTTATATAGTCGGTTTTAACGACACCCTGAAACCGGGAAGGTCATAGACTTTTTCTGTAGAGTCGTCACTCTGTGGGCCCATCGACCCGTCTAGCCCATATCCAAAAGGGTTCCACTGGCCTACATATCATCACACATGCATATCCAATATTTTTCACAGGTATAATATATAAGAATTATGCCGTTTCACATAAACTTGTGATATGACAGGAGTTCACATGTAATTTCATTTCAGTTGAGTACAAGGAAGTAAAATATCATAATTACAAGAATAATTCAAATTTGCTGGAATTCTGCATCAATACATTTATGCAGTTGGTTACTTCATTATGAGCAATAATAGAAACATATAAAAATGTAACATAATATTTATAATTGAAGAACCAGACATGACTGACAATCTAATGAAATAATTATGAATATACTATAAACAAAAATGATTACCGCCCCCAACGAGGAAGTATACGTTTATCCTTTAATAAAAAAGTAGTTACTTGCCTCGAAACTGCAATTGCGACACTTCTACAAGTTCGACGGTTCGACTAGCAATCCTACACAATTTAGAATAAGATATAAATGATTAAGCAATCAAACTTATTTATTCGTTAAATTTGGTGTTTTCTAATAAACCTTCAAAGATTTAATATATGTACGCATATATAATAAGTTATTTTATTATATTCTTAAATGAAGGAAGCTATGAATTTAATTAACTTTGAATAATATAATCAGAATAATATTTATTTTATTTTGATATAGGGGAAAGTTAAAATTTTTGAATTAATTGATGGGAGATTTACATAACACTTAAAGATTTAATTAAATACTAAAAGAAAAAGAAATCATCTAATCCTACAAGCCCTTAAATCCCATTTCTCCTCTTGTTGTCATAAGCTTTGGATTGGTTAAATATCGTAGGAAGACAGATTCACGGGATTTAGAGAGGTTGAAGCGCGCGGCTGGGAGAAGGTGGACAAACGAGGTTTACCTTCCTCAATAGTTTCGGGTGGGGCAAATGAAAGTTTTGGTGTGCATGCCCATGATCCTGCCTTCTCGAATAGCTCTAACTGTGACTGTATTGCATAGGTTCGGTCACGAAGGCAATGGTTTCGGGCATAATCGGGAGAGGGAGGAGGTAAGGGAGAGGGGGAGTGATGTCCTAACTCATGTCGATCCTCCCTAAATAGCTGCGAGAGGCGGCAGGTTGAACAGATCGGGAAGGCGATAGGTGCGAGTGGTAAAAAGAAAAAGGAAAGAAATCACACGTCGATTTGGGATGCCTAGTTTTGGAAAGGCAGCAAAGCGTAAAGGAGTAAGAAAAGGAAACAAGTTTTTTTTCTTTAAATTCGGATCTTACAGATTAAGCACCACATTTGGAGCGAGATGCATTCGAAGCAGCACTGTACCCTTAGAGGATAATCACCACCTCAGAACGAGAACAATCGAAGCACCACCTACCTTCGGATATGACCCTAGACATGAAAAACAAAGACTTCGACGGCGTACAGAAGCACAAGAAAAATTTAAACCTAAATACATGATTCAAATATATAAGTCCTAGGTAATTAGTTTTGGGCCCACTGTTGGAAGCAGGCGTCAAATCCACATAAGGAAGGTCAGCCGGACCCCTCAATTCGCTAGTCCCAGGTTGCGGGGAGGTTTTCACATTCGGTCCATTCTGCGGGAGTGGTCGCGGGACTGTAGCACAAGTTGAGTCCCAATAGCATGGATCATGGAAAGGTTCCATTCACGAAGCTCCCACATAAGCAATGACAACTGGGTAAAAATATGAATTTTCAAATCTAGTTTTGAAAGTGAGGAAGAAATAAGTAAAATAATCTATCATTAATTTCCAAGATTCTTGAAGTATGATTTTGCAGTGAGAGTTTTTGTATCTTAGCTTTTTTGCCTAAGGATTTATCGTCCTTTGTCTTCATATTTTTCTGACTTTGTCTCTGTATTTTAGATTTTCAATATTTCACCACGTTGTCCTCGTATCATTTATTTGCTATTAATATATGCTTAAAAAATGTAGTGGTTTAGGTGGCATCATATGTTAATGTGAATCTTGTTATTTTTTCATCAACATATTTGTCTTGAAGCAACTTGCAGCATAAAAATATCGTTATGTTCTTGAAATATGTTCACTTAGATGTGAGTCTATTTGTTTGGTTGTCTGAAATGGTGTATTGGCTTATTAATGAGTGAATGCACTTAAACCTCGTGTTATTAGCATATTTTTCTTTGATTTATGAGTGAGTGCACTTACACACTTACAGCATATTTTCTTTGAAATAACAAATTTTGTATGTTAGCAATAAGGAAGTTCCAAGCCTTGCCTGCATAATCAAATAGCAAAAAAAAGGAATTTACTTAAATAAGATGCAACAACAACTGCAGATGTGAATTAATGTGATGGAAATTGGATGTAGATTTCCTTGGAAGTGCAGAGTATTTTTCCATTTTCCATTTGACTATCATTTTTCTGCTCACTTTTTTCTTAGTATCTTTTTTTTCATAAAGCATGCTAATTAAGTTTTCACACGTCCAGGCAGCAAATGATATTCTAAAAGCATCACACTGGCGTAAGCTATCGATTGACAGCGAGTATGTTTGTTCTCCTTTTTTGAAAGCTCACAGAGACATGATTTAAGCAATCTCATGTTCTATTGTTGCAAACCTTCCATCAGTTATTCTAACCTCACTAGTTTTTGGTGTGAAAGGCTCAATTTTGAAGGCCATCGACCCAGAGTAAGGCAATATGCACGTGATTTGAAAAGGCTTATAAGAATAGGAAAAGGCAAGTTGACAACTTTTTTGGCTGAATTTATTGGTGTCCTGATTTTTATATAATTTTTTCTTGTGTTATTTTTATGGTCTTACGATGTTACTCTTCGTGCATATGAATTGCCTTTAGGCATAAGTGGTTTATCCATATTGAAAAAAATTTATTTTAGCTTGAAATTTTAGGTGTTATAAATTTGAAGAGTTTAATATTAAATTTACATCTTGTTTACGAGATATTAAGATGCAATCATTCTAATGGCCTTGCTTTTGTTTTTCATTCCTAAATTCCGGGCTTGTCCCGCAAGCAGGCTAGCATTGAGGCTTGCAAGATAACCAATGCCGCAAAGCAGCGGCAATTATGGATATTCTGTGATGGAAGAGACTATATTTTTACTTGACAATTGTGATACTCTGCGTTCTATGATCTTGATGCTCTAAATTTTGTACCTTTTTATACTCTAATTTAATCATTTCCTTGGCGTGTTGTTGAAATTGGAAAACTTCGAGATAATATATAATTGAAAGCAAAAAGGAAGGCTAAGGCATAGCATGAAGGCGAGAACAAAAATGAAAAAATAAAAAGCTAAAGAATAGGGCAACATGCATATAAATTATTAACAGCCATATTATTTACTAAACCAGGACTTGAGTGGAAAGCAGAAGAGTGTAGAGTTATTTAAAAAAAAAAAAACGTGATTATTCTCTAACAAATCATCAAACTGTAGAACATCTTTTACTTGCAAGTCAAGAATATTTTGAATTTATCCCATGAGGATGAAGTTATATGCACAAGTCACATTAGAAGTCTGAAATGCAAAGACTAGGAGAGATAAGATAATATATTAATTAAGGGGCATATAGATACTACCATACAATTCCTATGTATTCACACTTGTAACAACTATACTTTATTTTCTTACATTTATAACACCCAAAATTTTCAAATAATGTAAAAAATAATACTTCTACTAACTTTTAAAAAGTGAATTACACTTTTTTATTTACAGGTAAAGTGCAATATATATATATGTAAAAATAAAAGTTTAAATGTTAGATATGTGAATACATAAAAAAAAGTGGTATGTATGTAAATCTTCTGTTAATCAATTGATATAAATATGTCATCAATCATTTATGTGAACCTCTACCTTCTTAAGGTGCTTCTACTTAGCATGAAAGCAATGTTGGAAAAGTTTATGCGATACACTTGTTTAGGTTAAAAATTCTAGAAAACAGGTTTGGGGAGAAAAAGTTATGTCACTTAATTATTTATATGTAGGGTACATACATACATATATATATATATATATATATATATATATATATATATATATACATACATATATATATATATATACATACATATATATATATACATACATATATATATGGAAACCAATCTCTCCTAATTTACAAACATAGCAAATATAACTAAATTTGGAAAGGAAATAATTCTGAAACAAAAAATAACAAAAGCATAAACTGAACTAATTAAGGAGTTTCTAAAGTTGATCTCCCAATTCAATCTTTAGTAATAGGTAAGGGGTCGACTGATACTCCAAAGAAAATAGCTGGTTACTTCATGATTTTCCACACTCCTCCTCAAGCTGGGTCATGGATGTTGTAGAGGCCAAGCTTGATATTGAATTTTGGGAAGGAAATTAAATGAAGAGCTTTGGTGAAGAAATCAATAACTTGTTGGCTTTTTAGGAAGTAACTTAGCTGTGTAATTCCATCATTAGCCTTTTCAGAAATGAAGTGCCTATCAACTTCAATATGCTTGGTCCTTTCTTGTTGCATAGGATTATTGACAATACTAATAATTGTTTGACTGTGACAAAACATATGTGCATGTCTATTGGAGGCACACCCCAATTCCCTTAATAATTTATGAATCCAAATTTTTTCACAGATTCCTAAAGTGCCATATACTCTGATTCTACAATGCTTCTGGAAACAACAACTTTATTTTTACTTGTCCTTGTAATTATATTCCCCCATACATACAAGCAGTAACCAGTGGTGGACTTTCTGTCAGTGAGTTTCCCAACCAAATTTTCATTGGTGTAGACTTCTACCTGTCTATTTTTGATTTTCTAAAAAATTAGTCCATAACTAGGAGTCTTCTTAAGAAATCTTAGATTCTTGTACACCATCTCCAAATGCTCATCATTTGGACTATTCATGTGTTAGCTCACAATACTGACAGAATATGTAATAGTTGTCCTAGTATGTGTCAGATGAGTTTTCTTATCAATTTTTGGTATCCTTCTTTATCCACATGTATAATTTCTTCTTTCATATTAGACTTCTTATTGGGTTTCATTCGAGCATCAACAGGTCTGCAATCAATCATCTTTATTTCCTTCAATAGATCTAGGATGTATTTCCTCTATGATATAATAACGCTTTGCTTGGAGCTTGCTACCTCCATACCTACAAAAACATCTCATGTTTCTTAGGTCTTTTTTTTTTCAAACTTAGCGACAAACACTTAGCTGATTTTAAGAATTTCTCTTTCATCATCACTTGTAAGAATTATGTCATCTACATATATGATCGGTGCAATAATTTTATCTCCTTGAGCATATTTTATGAACAATGTATGATAAGCTTGAATTTGAGAATATTTATTAAATTTTATAGTTTTAGCAAATGATTCAAACCACACCCTTGGTGATTGCTCAAGCCCATAGAGAAACTTTCTGAATTTGCATTCTAGGTGTTTATTGGAATCATTCTCAAGTCCTGGTGGTATCTCCATATACACTTCTTTTAGATCCTCATTTATGAAGACATTTTTTTATATTATATTGTTGCAGTCCTCATTCTTTGTTAACTGCTACTGAAACGAAAACAACTAGTGCGAAGGTCTCGTGGTAGTGACACCCATAGACTTTCTCTCAGCTATCTTATTTTGTTGTGGGATATCAATAGATGAACTCATATGGATGATTTCATTTTTTGAAAAATAGAACCCAAAGATAAAGTTAAAATATTCTTTTGCATTATCAGTTTGAGAATATGAATTTTGCATTGAAATCGAGTTTGAATCATGTAATGGAAGGTTTAGAAGAGTTGGGTTATTTTAGATTTAGTGTTGAATTTGACAACTAGTGCGAAGGTCTCGTGGTAGTGACACCCATAGAGTTTCTCTCAGCTATCTTATTTTGTTGTGGGATATCAATAGATGAACTCATATGGATGATTTCATTTTTTGAAAAGTAGAACCCAAAGATGAAGTTAAAATATTCTTTTGCATTATCAATTTGAGAATATGAATTTTGCATTGAAATCGAGTTTGAATCATGTAATGGAAGGTTTAGAAGATTTTAGTTATTTTAGATTTCTTCTTCATTAAGAATACCCAAGTTGTGCTAGTATGATCGTCAATAAATGAGGCAAACCACATAGCCCTACTTAAGATTTTTATCTTTGAAGGTCCCCAAATAATGTCGTGGATAATGGAAAAAGGGTGTGAGGGTTTGTACTAGGTAATGCGGTAACTATTTTAGTGTTTTTAGCAAATTGATAAATCTCATATTGATAAAAATTAAATTTTTTTTATTGATAAGCAAATGAAGATACAACTTTGCAATATGATTGAAATTATGATGACTCAAGCGACAATGCCATAACATGACTTGATTTTTGACCGACATAAACTTAATGACTCGTAAATTTCAGGTTAAAGTGAGTGTGGAAGCACTTATGTGCTTAGAAAAAGACTTTGATTAAGAAGGTATAAGCTAGCATTGCCAATCATCTTCTCCAATTCAACACCTGAAATTTACAAGAGCTTGTAACAAATTTAGCTGTGCATTTCATATCATAAGTAAGCTTACTGATAAACATCAAATTGCAGTCTAATTGTGAAACATATAAAATAGAGGAAATAGTGATATCCTGAAAGAGCTCTACATCTCCTTTTCCAGCAATTTTTGAGTGTGATCCATTTACAGATCTGACTGATCTAGATGTAGAAACCCTTGATAGTTGACTGGAGTGTTGATGTCTCGGTCATATGATTAGGTGCTCCTGAATCTATGATCAAGTTCTAAATCTCCCATTACTGGCAGAAGAAAGAATAAATACTTTGGTATATTACGAGATTGGTGTGTTGTTCTGAATTACCTATTAGGAGTTATTCCAATACTTCGAGCTTTTTCTTCGTGAAGGGTTTAGATCTGACCTCCAAAGTTGAACTTAACATCTATGTGTAATTAGGGCTGTTGCGGCTATAGGAGGTTGGCTACTGCTGCAGGTTGCAGAGAACTGCAAGAGGATTCCGATGCAGAAGGGCTCACAATTGGGGAATTCTGACTGGAGGGAGGAGTATCGACATTAGAGAAAGTTCTGCAATAAGAGCTCCGGTTGCTGGGAAGATCCAACGAGGCCCAGCAAGCCGACTTAGAAGATTTCTAAAGGCCGTTGGTGGATTTCTTGCAACTAGAGAAAGCAGACAGAAGGCTGCGAAAGCCTGTAGAGAACGGTTGTAGGGTGCAGCTGCAGGGAGAGATCCAACTGGGAAGGAAAGTTGCAGGGAAGAGCGTAGCTTCCAAGAGGGAAAAGTCCTGACTCTTGAATTGCAGATGAGGCCATGGAGAAATTCAGAAGGGCCTGCTGGGTTCAGAGGGCCTGCCGAGAGAAATCCAAGTTTCGACAGAGCATAATCCGGTACAGGAGATCTGCAACTTAAGGATGATTTTCTTTGGAAAGAGAATATCAATCCCCGCAGTGAGGGAGAGTTATTTCGCTAGGGAGAGAAAACTCTATGGAGGCAGCAAAACTTGTGGCTGCTTGCGTTTGAAAACCTGGATTCGGAATAGAGCGGCACGATCACTCAAACAGGAAGGAGTAACGCGCGCCTGAATTGGAAGGATTTGGACGAGCATGTTGTTAAATTGCTCCTCACGCGAAAACGAAGATCTGCTATAGTAGGATCCTGTGCGTAGAGGGACCAAAATCTTGTAGCCAAAATTATGGAGAAATAGTGAACAAGAGTCAGAATCGGGAAGGGCCCGCAGGCAGGATAGTGGTTGGAAGGAGGATTTTGGCACTAGTCGGTTGTTGAAGAGGTTCCTACGACTAAAATAAGATTCAGGGCTTGCTTCTTATCTCTAATACCATGTATAAAATAGGTGTGGGGAGGAAAAAATACTTTACCTAATTATTCACATGTAAGGTAAATATATTTAGGAAAACCAATTCTTCCTAATTTATAAATATACCAAATATATCTAAATTTGTAAAGAAAATAATTTTTAAATAAAAATTTTAAAATCATAAACTGGAAGAGAATGAACTAATTAAGGAGTTTCCAAAGTTATCTCCCTATTTAATCTTCTATGATAGGTTGTCGACTGGCCCACTCAAGAAAGTAGCCGATTACTTCTTAATTTGCCACAAAAATCATAGTTCATAAAATGCTCAAGGATGCTACTTTAATGGAATGTTAATTTTGAGAAAATATCCACATAAAACTTAAAATATTTGAGGTTCCTTAACTTCTCAATTATGATCCAAAATAATCGAATATATTGGGTTATTTTGGATCACATATGATGTGTTGATGGATTAAAATGATCTCATTTGTAATTTGGGATTAAAATAGTCCCATGCAAATATTTCACATATTAATTTGATTTTTTTCCTCTATTATTTTAAATAAATGCTCTATGGCGCTTAATTATGTCCTTTAAAAGAAAAGCATATACTAAGTTACGTGTTATCGAGATGAGAATAATTAGGTAGATGAGTGACTTTACACTTAGAGACAGAATGTGAAATGAATATATCTGTGGTAGGGCTGGTGTAGCTCCAGTGACAGGTATGATTAGAGAGAGTCGTCTTAGGTGGTTTGGTCACATTATACGTCGACCATCTGATGATTCGATTTGGAGGTAGATGTTTTAGATTCGACTTATGTTAAGAAAGGCAGACGTAGACCTAGGAAGACTTGGGCTTATTGTATAAAAAATGACCTTAATTTATTAGAATTAATTGAAAATATGACACAAAATGGGACACAATGGAGAAAAAAGATTCATGTAGCCGACCCCACGTAGTGGGACTATGGCTTTGTTGTTGTTATTGTACTATCTTCAAATAAATGACTCTTCAAACAGAGTGATCTTTTATAGTACTCTACATGCTTGTGAGTCAATGGCTAATTAATCTTCTTAAACTATAATAATGCTCTAGTCATTTCATAATAGAGATTTTTTACTAGTATAGTTAAATTCTTTATTTATCAATGTGTCACTCATTTGCTTATAATTACTGGTATAACTCCCTATTGTTTAAAACCTTATCAATGTATTACTCTAATTAATTGTTGTTAATATAGATTAAATTATTATTAGCATAAAGAGGATTCTCTTTATTGATTTTAGAAATATTAATTTTATGTGAATGTTAGTTAGCTATTTACATACATAGTACTTAAAACTATTAAATTTACATATAAAGCATCTCAATTAACATTGTTGATGGGTTTTCAAAATTTCACCAGATTTTACAATCAATGCTATCTCCAGCTTCGACACTGATGCAACCCCACTGATGGAGGTAAAGAAGTAGAGGGACGAGACAAGAAATTAAAATACACAAAAACTAATTACTTTATTTTCTTCTCCTCTTTTCCAGTCTCCTCTCTCAACCAATAGTCAAGCATAACAAGTGTCTCGTGTTGGGGGAGATGCAAAAATTGATTCAAGAGATTTAGAGCAAACATAGAAAGGAATTGCACCAAATAAGAAAACAAATAACACAAGATTTAACGTGGGAAAACCCGAGAATGGGAAAATGCACGGAGCCATACCAAAAAGAAATCTACTATGACGAAAATGAGGTGATTCATACAAATTAAACCACACGCGAGCCTCTCCACACTTTGTAACACTTCAGGACACATCTTTTCTTTTGCACGATGGAAAAATCGAAATTCAACCTACCTCCGTTGACAGAGGCAACATAATAAGTAATAACTTCCTGAAATTGGTTACGATTGCGCTGCGGCTCTTCAATGGGCACTAGGGCGCTGCAATGTCGTAATTTAGGGTTTTAAATTTTAATTGGGAGCTGCGACGCTGTTAGTCTTAGTGTAGGGGTGCTGCAGTGCTTTCCTCCGGGCTCTAGAGTGTCGTGCTCTTGGGTTCTGAATCTAGATTGGGTGCTGCGGCATTATCTCCTGGGCGTTGGGGTGCTCAGTACAAAATTTTTTTTTTCGAGGGAGCACTCTCGACCCCAATATAGGATGGACACCCCCTTGTACCCCCTCGACAAACGCACTGTCAAGCTTGATCGGTGAGACCAAGGGCTCTGAGTAAACAATTGAATAACACTATAAGGCTTCACATAATTTTGGTAACTGTTGAGCGCACGAGCATTATCATCTTATGCAAACTCAAAAATGTTTGGAGTATGGAAAAAACATGATTTAGCAGCTTGCCTCTAGGCATAAAAATTCTTATTAGAGCTAAACCTAGGTTTTCTTTTTTCTCAAAGGCAGAACAGAACCCAAGCCTTTCTTTCTACGGTGATCTGGACCTCACTAGGTCTGTTTTTACGTGAGTTTAACTTTCTTCTCTCATAGCAATCCCTTTTGAATGTTTAAATGGTTTGTCAGTAAAAGATAAATTCTCAAGCAGTTTGATGAATTGAACCATGGCAATGTTTGCACTTTAATATAATATTGTTGAATGGAAACACATTAGAAGCTTCTAACCAGGTTTTTTTTTTTAAAATTTGATGAGGCTGCTTTTGGGATGTTGGCACTATGTGCCCTTTTTATGTATGTCTGTTATTGTGGACGGTTAGTATTGTTTTTCTTTGAGCAATTAGCACCCAAACAATAAAAATATTTTTCCTAGAAATTGTGAACTGCACAGAAGCTGCATGTTTTCTTGTTGCCACAATTGTATTATTGCTAGTGTATTTTAATTATTTTTAATAATATCACACAGGAAAAATACTACGGCCTTACGACTTTCCTGGGCGGTGTTTGGCTGCAGTTCCAATTTCCATAAATAGGATTTATGTAATCCGATAAATCCAGATTAATCAAATAGGAGGAGCTCATGCGAGGACAGAATATATCCGTCTCTTAATCGGATTTATTAAATCTGAATTTACCTCAAACATGTGACGGAACGTGAGAAAAAAAACGGCAGAGCATGATGAAATTCAATTTAACGGAGCGTTGGATTTATTTTTCATTTTTTCGTTGTTTGGCTGGATTTAAGTTAAATCCATGGCTAAATCTTATTATAAGTATGCTATCAAATGCCCCCCTAGAGTGTTCTGGTTGCATGAATGCTAATATGTTCAGTTTTTCTTTCAGATATGCTCATTTCATTTGGACATATAAAATAGATTTGAAGGCTATGGTTTGCCTTCATTAACCTATTCTTGATTATAAAATAAAGGTGATTGACAAAACGTTATCGTTACAGGCCCAGAGACGCTTCTTCAGAAGTCTTCTGAACTGGGGAGTCATTTGAAGGCAGATAGATATCTTGAAGGTGAAGAAGAAGATGCCATGGAAGCACATAAGTGGAGATGTGTTTGTACTACAAACGGTAATTGATTTTTCTGTAATTTGTAAACTGTTTGAAGTTGCTTCCCTAAAGCACATGTTTGTGAAAGATAGGACAAGGGGACAGGAAACAGAGCTTGGGATCCTTTCACCCCTTGATGAAAAGTTGAAGTGACCGTTTTTGAGAAATTTTGTTGAATTCAAAGCCAAGGGGCATGGGCTATGAATTTGTTTTAGTATTACCTTCGTTGTATCAAAGCACTACAATTATCAGTAACCCCTAAAAAAGTTCTATTTTACAATCCTACATTTAACCAACAAGACCTGAATGTCTCATAATTTGCCATTCAAGGGGCAACGAGTTAGGCATATAAAATTGTGGCACGCCTTTCTAATCGAAAACTGATTATTGTATTTACATTCAAACTTGATTTATTTAGAGTTCTCACTAAAAGTTATATCCGGCACTCCTATTTTGTGAGAACTTTTGGTGAAACAGTTTTATGGTGCTTTTTGTCTTTCATAATCCATCCATCTTTTTTGTAGGTATCAGAGTATTCGAGGAAGCCAAGGATTTGAAGGTTTTTTCTTTTCTTACTGAATTTTGGTCATCCTTATTTCTTTCATTGTATTATATCTGTTCAAGTGACTATTGGTTTCTTTCTAATCTAGGCAATCTACTATCTTATTGTTTCAGACATTTCAGAGAACTTTATTTCTCAACTTCAGATGGGGGATGAAAAAACATATGAAGCAAAACGTCTTGTAGTGGTGTCTCTTTAGTTTGCTAAGAAGTAATCCTTATATCATGATTGTAACAGTTATCACGCGACTGTAAAATTATCATGGGTTCTTTAGTTGTTTGACCCTTGAAAGTATGTACATTCAGGCCTATGGCACCCCCAAAATCATTCAAGGGATTTTTTGTTATATTACTTAAATTTACTTTAATGTTGAAGACTGTCAAAATCGTCTAGTTTCTTTGCAAGGGGCCATTTTTAGTCCCATAATCTATACAAGTGTCAATTTAGTGTTTAGCCTCTTTTAATATGAGCCGAAATAGTTCCTATGGAGGACTATTTTAACTCAAAATTAAAGAGTTTAGGAACTAATTTGAAATTTTTATAGACTCTTGAATAGTCAGGGGACTATTTTGGCACTTTACCTCTTTAATGTTTGTAGGAATTCAAGTCATCTCTAATTTCTAGTTTTTTTTTGCATTATTTGATCTCATCATTTGATTGTTTGCCCTCTTCAAATGTTAACCTTCCTTCTACTCATTCTATTTGATATGCTCTAGGTTTTTCAATGCTCTTCTTTTTTTAATCTTTCTTCAATTACCACATTTTAAGAGTGCCTTGCGTCCAAAAACCTCTCAACATGCATCAGAAGGTCTTGATTTGCTGTTTTCATCTTCTCCGTTGCTTTCCCTCCTCTCCCCCATTTCTAATTGACTCTTTTACTCCTGATCTTCAAACTTCTCAGATCGTATGATTATCCAATAAAGTAGAACAAAATTTAGTACTACTCTTTTAATTGTAAGCATGATTATCTGTTTCTTATTCATTCATCTTAATTAGATGATGGGCTGGTTTAATTTTTTTTCCTCAACTTTAAATTTCAAAAGTTTCTTCATTCTATTTATTTCAATTTCTTAAGAGCTTCCTTTTAGCTCAACATCCTTTATTTGAATTCAATTCTTCAAAATATATTGATACCAGAGTTAATTCAAACCACAACACCAACGACACACATTTTATTGCTGACTTTCAAAAGGGTACAAGGACGATGCTACAACAACAATAATAAAACACGTTTAATGATAGAAAACCATTCGAAGTGCAGAAATAAAAACAAGAAAAGTAAAATAATAGAGATAGTAACAACCCTCTTGAGGGGGTGCGGTAGTTCCGACGAGTGGAATGTGCTGCGGGAGTGACATCGGGGTCCGACAAGTCCGCTGGAAACGTAACCGACACTTGAGGAGGTGGGGTTGCTGGATAGGGAAATGGAAGCGATCAATCAGTTGGGGCTGCCGATGGAAGTGGAGGGCAGCGCCGACATAGGGATTGGTCATCCGGTGGGGCCCGTGAGGAGGTTTAGCGATCGGTGGCAGGACACGGCTGAACCTACAGTTGAACCACCGAACAAGGCTAGAGTTGCTTTGCTGATATGTGGAGAGGTGGGTGTGTCGGTGGGACTTGCCAATGCTAGGGTGAGCCGGGATGGAGATCGATGACCTATTTAAGATGCTTTTCTGAAACCTTTCTTATTTCTTGATATTTCATTCATTGCAACCCTTCTGTATTTGGATCATGTTTGGTTCTTTGGATATTCATATTGTCTTACCGTGTTACAAGTATTACATCACTTCTTTAATGTTTGCAGGAGGAGAAATGGATATTCAAAAAATTAGGGTCACCTCTAGTTCCAGGTTTTTTATTTTTATTCTTTGCATTATTTATCTCATCATTGGATTGTTGGTCCTCTTCAAATGGCAACCTTCTTTCTACTCGTTCTGCTTGACATGCTTAGGTTTCTCATTGCTCTTTTTTTTATCTGTCTTCAATTACCATATTTTCAGAGTGCTTTGCGTGCAAAAACTTCTCAACGTGCACCGGAAGGTCCTGATTATCGGTGTTTGTCTTCTCCATTCCTTGCTATTCTGTCGCCCATTGCTGATCTTCGTACATTTTTGATCGTATGATTGTCCAAAAAAGTAACAAAATAATTTAGTCCCACTCTTTAATTGTAAACATGATTATCTGTTTCTTATCCTTTCATCTTAATTATATGATAAGCTGGCTTAATTTTTTTTGTTTAACTTTAAATTTCAAACATTTCTTCAAGATATTTATCTTAATTTCTTAAGATTTTTCTTTTAGCTCATAACATCCTTTATTTGAATTCAGTTCCTCAAAATATATGATTTACATCTATCTTTATTCTTGATCCTTTGTTTCAAAGAGCACAACTTAACTGGTAACCTTCTAATTCCCAGCTAAACTTCAAAGTCTACAGATGACCACTCTTAACAGTTCTTCCCTTGTTCAACAGCTCTTGGAGTGGACAGGTAGGGTCTGGTTTTCAATTGATACTAAAGAACCAATCTTTAGCAGGAGACGACTCCTTACTAGAGCCTTTTTGAGCTACTTGTATTATGCTATATGATGCTGAAGGGATGTTGCTCTTAGGTTAATGATTAAGCAAGATGCAGTGACATCCACATTTAAAACGCTTTTCTGAAAACCTTATTATTTCATGATAATTCTTTCATAGCAACCCTTCTGTATTTGGGTCTTGTTGGGTTCTTTGGATATTCCTTTTGGTTTACTGTGCTACAAGTATTACATTTGCGGCATTGGACTCTCTTTAGCTCTCTCTTCCCCCACCTACATCTCACCCGCCAAGAAAACCACCAACCCCCACCCTCCAAATCTTTCAAAGGGTTTGTCATTATATTCCTTAAGAGTTACTTTAATGTAGAAAAAAAGGAAAAATTGCCTCTGTCTTTTTTGGCAGGGGGTCATTTTAGTGTCTGAATCTATAAAAGTATTAATTTAATTTTTACACTAGTATGGGCTGTAATAGTCCTCTAATAGTCCATATAAAGGACAATTTCAACTCCAATTTGAAGAGTTTAGCGGCTAATTTGAATTTTTATAGACTCTTAGATTAAAATGTCCCTATGTAAATAATCAGGGACTATTTTGACACTTTACTTCTTTAATGTATGTATGAGGAGAAATGGATATATGAAGAATTAGGGTGATCTCTAATTCATGGTTAAATCCCATGATTTCGTTATGTAGGTCATTGTGGTCACCAGTTTACTCAGTCAGAGGAGGTAGTCGAACCATCTTGATCGAATGATCTTTCTTAGTAACAATGAGTTGCCTTGCCCAAGGGAACCAATGCAGGTGCTCTTCATATGGAAATTTCGTGATCCAGGACAACAACATTCCACAATCTAGGTATCGCAATACTGTAGTTTCCACTTTTATTTTTGTTGTTGTTTCCAAGTAGGGTTTTTGCTTGAGGGATTATTTATACATTTGTTTTTCTATTTTGATGGACTTATTTGGTTTTTGAGTTTTGGAGATTGTAATATCGGATTTCTATAAGAGTGTTGTATTCTTTTCTTTTGCAAGTGGTGTGTCTATATTCTGCTTAGAAACATATGGTGAAACCTCCTCACCGCCCGAACATTGTCGTTTCCGAGTTCCCTTTGTTGTTTTTAGTTGGGACAGCCATCGAGCGTCTTTTGTCTCCCTTCAAATATCGCCGATCACCCATAATTTTTGTTCTCTCATTATTCCACAACTATGTCCTCTGTAAATCCACTTCTAAATATCTTCTAGGAGTTCTAGAATTGTATCATTTGGTATTAGAGCTAGACAATGCTTAGGTTTTTTAGGGTTTTATTTTTCCTGTCACAATCGAAAATTCTAGAGAAAAATTCCACCATATCTAAATTCTTTCTTACTGCAAACCCCAACCCTAAATTTTTAAAATTCAACTATCTTATTTTCACCAAAAGTTCATTTCGACATCTACCACCAACACTTAAGCCTCGATTAATCTTTGATTTACAATCTTGCATATGCCGCCAAGGAGCAAACCTCAGCGAGGTGTCCTAGAAATTATCACGGAGGATATGTAGCTGAAAATTTTCCATTTGTAATAGAGGCTTTGAGTCTTTGAGAGGAGACAACAATTATTCGTCAAATCAAGAGGAGAAAGTGATTCTCATTTACCAGACAGTTTTCAGTAAATAACCAATATCCCTAAAATTTGATATGGAATATCATAGGAGAAATTAGAATTTTAAAGTAAAGATTGACTTACCAGATTTTTACGGTTGTATATTCAGACGAGTTCATCAATTGACTCCAACAAGTGGAACATGTCTTCGAGTATGAGGTTGTCCCACTTGATAGAAGGGTAAAGTTGGTTGCTATCAAGCTTTAGAATAATGCTCCTTGTGGTGAGAAAATTTGAAGCACTTATACTAGTATAAAGGAAAAAATAAAATCATTAACTGGTCCGAGATAAAATGAGAGATGCAGTACAAGTACCTACATGTTCATTGTAGATAGGACATGCTCTTGAAACTTTCTCGCTTGCAAGTATAAGATCTCTCAGTAAAAGAGCACACAACTGAATTTGAGCAGCTTATGTTAAAGTGTGAGCTAGTGGAGCTCCAGGAGAACACCAAAGACTGTTATTTTAGAAGATTGAGATCATCTATTGGAATGTGGTATGATTGCAACCCTGTTGGATAGCACAAGATGTTTAGATCTTATCGATGAAAGTGGAGAAACTACACAAGATTATTAAGGCCACACCATTATTTAAACAGAGTTTGGACACTGGATCAAGCGACAAGAGTATAGCTAGTGGAGCACCCAAGCATACCCAACCAGTGTGGGAATGTGATAACTGAAAAAAAAGAATAATAATAATAACGATAAAACAAATAATAATAATGATAATTGTAATAAGAAGATGTGTCGGTTAGAGAAAATGCATCTCCACATAGAAATTAAAATCGTGCTTCTCTTTTAAACTTCCCCTCATTCAAATCAACGTACCGTAGAGCGAGAAGAAGAAACCAAAGGAGAAGGGGAGCAATTTCAGTGAAGAGAAGAAGAAAGAGGAAGAAGAAGGAAGAAAGAGGAAGAAGAAGGAAGAAAGAGGAAGGAGTGGAGAGTGTCCCTTACCTGATTCAACGCGAAGTCCCAATTGATGTTGAGGACGGGAGGAGGTGTGGCTTGGACATCAAACCCTAGCGAAAGGGAAGCTCTGCGTGCGCTGCTTTATGTCGAAGAAGAGGAAGGGAAGTTTGTGCGAATTCGTGCTATGCCTTGGATTGCACTGCAACCAAAGAGGAAGGAAAAGGGGCGAAACAGTTTTAGTGCCGCATTGTTGTGCGTGCATAGGAAGAGGAGCTCAACCCATTTCAAAGGAGAAGAAGCTCTCCTTTAGTGTGAAGCAAGAGTTCGTGTGCAGTGCTTACGTGCGGAGGAAGTGAAGGAAGGGGGAGAACGCGAATTCATGTGTGCTTTAGAGTGGTCAACCGAAACAGCGAAGGGTAAGATTTATTAAATAATTTTTAATTAATTAAGTTCTTTAATGATATGTATATATATAGGCATGTATGTATACATATATGTGTAGATATGGGCGCGCACACACACACATACTAAGTCTATTATTTAAAGGTAAAATTTAAGGTGTATGCGATTTCGGAATCGAAGCTATTAAATCACAAAATGTGAGGGGGAAAGTGGTGACACGAACTTCATGTATGATGGAATGGAAGAGTTGCGGGCAACCAAAGAATTTTAAGGTATGTAAGAGTTTTTTTTGTTATTTAATGAACTTAATATATGTATTTGTTATTTATATAATGTTAAAAAAAGTCAAATTAAAGCAGAACTCTTTATTGGAAGAACTTTTAAGCAGGAATTGAAGCTAATAAATTTTTAGGATTTGAGGAAGAGTTGAATCAAGGCATTCGAGAGGGATTCGGTAACGATGTACAAATTTTATGCGTTAGTCATATAAATTAATTTAATTAAGGGAGGTGTTAATTTCATAGCAAAAAATTTTATGACTTAAATTTTGATAATTTTAATTTATCAAACAATTGAATTAAAGGACGATAGAGAGGTCAAAGTGCTAGAGGAAGTAAAGTGAAGGAATATGTATTTCAGAGATCTTTTAAAAGTTAAGGTGATTAGTTTTCTTTTATGATTTAAATTAAGGCTTTAGTGAAGGAATAATACTTTATTAAATTGCTTAAAATAATTATTATTTGATTCATGTCTTGCGATATAAAAGTTTAAATTATGTTTCACAAATGAGAAGAAAATGACTGACTTATGAATGTACATTTTTAAAGGATTTTAATTGATATAAAATATAAGGTAAAAGTTTAAGTCATACAAGATCACTCTCAGATAGGACCTGACAGGGGATGCGATGTACCCGTGCACGATAAATAAAATGGTAAATGTGTACCTTCGTGTGCAATTTTGAGGGTAATTATGTGTACAATTTTTTAAGGTATTTTTGAGTATATTTTGAGAATACTTTTGGATCTGATGATATTTCTATTATGACTCTTAAACAATTAAAAATGGTAAATAATTAAAAGTGAAATAGGAACTGATAAAATTAAATTGAAACTTTATAGTTTACAAGGTAATGAATTGCCTTTTCTTTTAATCATGCATGCATAAAATTGACATAATAATTTAATGCATATTAAGATTATAATTGCTCAATAAGTCAAACTTACCTGAATCTAATTCTTTTTTAGGAAAAAAAAAATTATAAGTTGACATGTCTGGTAGGAAAGACTTGGTTTACATGAGAACTACTAATACTAGGTATTTATGATGATAGTTTCTTTGTATTGTTTTTTTTTTAGATGGTGATATACTGTGTAATATTGGTTTGAGATGTCTTCAAGTTATGTTGTTTCTGAATGTTTTGTTTTTATTGCACTTTGTAGATTTTAGTGGCTCTTTTATATATTGGAAAATTTTATAAATATGTGGATAATTTTTTAAATATTTTCATCGTCCGACTGTAGTTCCCAACTTATTTAATTTTAAGCTACCAGGTCGGGTCATGACAGAGAACCTTTACAATGGAGAAAAAGTGGAGACTGCTAGTACTCCTAAATCCATCTCCACCAGTAAATGCTTCAACTGGCATAATTTTTATCACTGGAGTTGAAGCAGTTGAAGAATGGAAAGTGAAATAGGAATGGATGAATACATCATAGACAAGTCTAAACTTCCAGCTGACAATGAAAAGATTGCTAGTGATTCATGCTGGCCCATGTAGGGTTTTTGTGTGAGGGGTTATTTATATGTTTGTTTTTCTATTTTGAGGGATTTTTTACTTTGTTTGTGAGTTTTGAAGAATTTAATTTATGATTTATATCCTAAAGTGTGTTATATCATTTTCTTTTGCAAATGGTGTGCCTGTACTTGCCTAGGAACATATGGTGAAACCTCCTCGCCGTGTGAACATTGTTGATTCAGAGTTCCCTTTGTTCTTTTCATCTAAGATAGCAGCCAAGTGTCATCTATTCCCCTCCAATTATCGTCGATTACCCATATTTTTGTTCCCTTGCTATTCCACAACTACATCCCCTCTAAATTCACTTCCAAAATGTCTTTAAGGAGCATTAGAACTGTATCAGGAAGCTTGTAAATTTGGGGTGGATGTTTGTTAAAGGATCAAATCTAAGTCGACCTTAGCTAACAAAGAGATTTATGTCAATCAAATTTATCATTATGATTCACAATTAAATGAATATGAAGTTGTTAGGGAACATATGAGCTATAGCTATGATCATAATTTAATGATGTCATTTTTGCCGAAAAACACTCAGTGAGAATGCTTTGGTCCTAACTATTCTTCTATGTGGAGCTGTTGGGCTAAACCACCCCAAAAAAAGGGCTCGAGCCACATATTTGCTAATGTAAGTTTATGTAGAGTGCATATAGTGATACACTCAATTTACCATATGCATTTTGTGAGTTGATGTTAATTATAATTTTGTCACCATTAACAAATTAATGCGGATGGTGGATGTAGTTTGGTTTATGCTTCAAGTGATATAATTCTATTTAAATATTTTTGTTAGCGAGTTTGAAAATTTGAGTTAAGATTTGATTTAGACTCGACTCCTCCAATTAAGATTTGCTGTTAACATGATTTTCATCGGGGGTTTGACATTTCAAATGCTTGCATTTATATAGTTTATTTGAAATTTATTAGTTTAATATTTTTTAAAGGATTAGTCTCATCAACTATGGTTTTAATAAAGAGGAAGATTGGATTGGTTAGATGTTATTTACAACCCAATCCTATAGGCAAGATGAGTAAATTGAGATCCTATAGGCAAGATGAGTAAATTGAGATCGTGTGTAACTTGATTATCTTGAACTTGATTTTTGAAATAAAGAGCTTGTAATTTTAAAATATTCATAAGCATTTCATAAAAAGATTTGCATGTTTCTCATAATGAGTGCAATATCTTTTAGTCCCTTTCGTTTAAACAGTTAGTCTATTTAGCAGAGTACAGACTCATTTTAAATTTCATATTGTTAGATATTTATTAGAGTTTACTTTTTTTTTTTAGAGCTCTTAGATATCTTTTAAAATCATGTTTGGATTGCAAATTATTTCACAAATTATAAATAATTATAAATGATACTTGAATGTACTATGAGTAGACTATTTTATGTGTGTAGTTTCATCATTAGATAAAGTACAAAACTAAGGTTTGAATCTTTAAATAATGCTTTCTGTTTGCTAATATACTATAGATCTAGTGGTGAATGTGGCATCCTAAATTTGATTGAACCTTCAAAGTATTTTAGTTTCTTACTTTTGGTCTTCATATTTCAAATTCTTGAATATTCATGAATCACATATGTATTGCAAAGAATTCTTATTTATAAAAATTTTGGAATACTTCAGTTAGTTAATCTGAATATTTTTTAGAATGGTTATACCATTATCGTTAGATAATTGTGGAGTCCTTTTTAAATCATTTATGTGTTCAATTCTTGTTCGTTTAAAGTAACAAATAGTGCACTAAAAAAAATTATTTTTGTTCACAATTTATATTTATGTTCATTGATTTTCTTATTTCCTGTTTTACTAGATTTAAATGATCAATTTTAATTTTGTCCTTTTCAAGTCCTTTTACTTGAAATTTTGGCCGCCTCCCAGTGTCTTTGATGCATAGGTGACATCAACAGGAGAAGTATACTTTCCCACCATACTAAGAAAAGCACGTATGCTCGACATCGGGCGATATCACAACCATAATTTTTGTTTATAACTCGCAGTGGCATGAAAGACGCTTATAGGACGTTATGTACTTACATGAAAAAAAAACTACACAAGATTTTTCCGTTGCATTAAGAAAAGCGCATGCAACTATTTTAATTGTAATTTTTATGTCGCGTTAAAAAAAGCATGTACATGTATTTAAATTTTTGTCTTTTATACTTGTGTCTCAGGCCTGTATAGCCTGAATACAGTGAAAAGTGCTAGGGCGTCCCCTGGAAGCGACGCGTTGTATAACCTGAATACAGTGAAAATTGTGCAAGGGCCGTTACACCGGCGCCCCAGTGTAGTGTTAAATAAGCAAGGGTTCCCACATTACGGGCGAATGCGGGTAAAGAAGTTAGTCCATGAAACTAATGAAACTAATATTAGGATAGAATCTTGGAATATAGGTACTCTCAATGGTAAATTAATGGAATTAGTTGATATTATGATTCATAGGAAAATTAATATCTTATGTATTCAAGAAACTAAGTTGGTTGGAGAAAAGGCTAAGGAGATTGATAATTTAGGTTTTAAACTTTGGTATTCGGGTAAGAGTCACACTAGAAATGGTGTAGGTGTAATTATAGATAAGAGTTTGAAAGATAATGTTGTAAAAATTAATAGAATTGGTGATAGAATTATAANTTTAGACCCTGTATCTAAACCTACTTGAGGAGCATAAACACTTATAATATTAAAAATTTTAGTATCAATGATAATCTTAAGGGCTATAATTCTATCACCAACTCTATTAATATTTACAACATTATCTTTCAAACTCTTATCTATAATTACACCTACACCATTTCTAGTGCGACTCTTACCAAATACCAAAGTTTAAAACCTAAATTATCAATCGCCTTAGCCTTTTCTCCAACCCACTTAGTTTCTTGAATACATAAGATATTAATTTTCCTATGCATCATAATATCAATTAATTCCATTAATTTACCATTGAGAGTGCCTCTATTCCAAGATCCTATCCTAATATTAATTTCATTGGTTTCATTAGTTTCATGGACTAACTTCTTTACCCGCATTCGTCCGTAATGTGGGAACCCTTGCTTATTTAACAGTACGCCCGGGCGCCGGTGTAGCGGCCCTTGCACACTTTTCACTGTATTCAGACTATACAGCGCGTCGCTTCCAGGGGACGCCCTAGCACTTACACAATGATCAAAAGGATTCTTGTCATGATTTTTTCGACAAGTTTTACGCTGGCTGTCGACTACCTAACGCAACCCTCCTCTTTTCGCATCCGGGCTTGGGACCGGCAACGTCAGTGTTATGGAGAAACTTAAAAGACAAATAAAATTATTTTTATGAGTAAAATTCAAGATTTTAAATTTTGGGATATTCATGAAGAAGCAAATGTGATGTGGGATAAAGTAACAAACACAATTAAACAAGTAGCAAAAGATGTTCTTGAAGAATCAAATGAAATATTTACAAATAAAAAATAATTGGTGGAATAATAATGTGCAAGAATAAATAAAATATATGAAGTTATGTTATAAAAATTGGTTTAAATGTAAAAGTTTAGAAAACTGGAAAAAAATATCAAACGGCCCGCAGGGAGTCTAAATGAACAATCTGTGACGCTAAAAAAAATTCTACTTTTAATGATCTTTATAAAAATTAGATACTAAGGAGAGTGAAATATATATGTATAAACTAGCCAAACTAAGAGAAAAGAAAAGTAAAGATTTAACTCAAGTAAAGTGTATTAAAGATGAAAATGAAAAAGTACTTTTTTTAGAAAAAGATATTCAACATAGGTGGGCGGGTTACTTTGATAAACTTTTTAATGAAGTTTCTGAAAATACGATCGACCTTAGTGATTTTAATATCGTGAATAATAATAAAACGTTTCATTTTTACCGTCACATTAGCAAAAAAGAAGTTGAGGAGGCTTTAAAGAAAACCAAGTGTGGAAAGTCTGTAGGATCTGATGATATCCCAATTGAACTGTGAAAATATTTGGGAGAATTGGGAGTTTCTTGGCTTACTAAACTCTTTAATATTATTTTAAAAACTAAAAAGATGCCTGAGGAATGGAGGAAGAGTATTTTGGTCCCCATTTTTAAGAATAAAGGGGATGCGCAAGAGTGTGCAAATTATAGAAGACTTAAGTTGATGTGTCATACTTTAAAATTATGGGAGATGGTAATTGGACATAGGTTAAGCCGTATCACAAAAATTTCTCATAATCAATTTGGATTTATGTCAGGCAGGTCTACTATGGAAGCTATACATTTATTGAGAGGTTTGATGGAGAAGTTCAGAGATAATAAGGAGAATTTACATTTGATTTTTATTGATTTAGAAGAAGCTTACGATAAGGTTCCAAGAGATATCCTTTGGAGAGTTCTCGAGAAGAAATGTGTTGATATGACTTATATTCAAGTCATTAAAGATATGTATACTAGAGTTGTTATTTGTGTTCAAACTGAAGGAGGATTGACAAAATATTTTCCTATTTCTGTTGGATTACATCAGGGATCGGCTTTAAGCCCATATCTTTTTGCTTTAGTTATGGTTGGTCTTACTGGACATCTACAGGAGGATGTACCTTGGTGTATGCTTTTTGCGGATGATATCCTTCTCGTAGATAAAACGAGAGAAAAAACCCAGGAAAAACATGAATTATGGAGGTCTACATTGAAGTCTAAAGGCCTTCGTTTAAGTAGAACTAAAACTGAATACATGGAATGTAATTTTAGTAGTAATAGCTCTAGTGACAGAAGTGTGACTTTGGGTGATCAAATTATTAAAAGGTGTGAACGATTTAGATATCTTGGGTCCGTTGTCCAAAGCGATGGTGATATAGATGGGGATGTTAATAGTAGAATTCAAGTTGGTTGGTTGAAGTGGAGGAATGCTTCGGGCCTTTTGTGTGATAGAAAAGTACCGCTAAGACTGAAAGGAAAATTTTATAAGACGGTGGTGAGACCTGCAATGCTCTATGGCGCTGAATGTTGGCCTTTAAAAGAGAAGCATAATAATAAGTTAAGTGTTGCCGATATGAGAATGATTAGGTGGATGAGTGGCTTTACACTTAGAGACAAAATGCAGAATGAATATAGTCGTGATAGGGTTGGTGTAGCTCCTGTGACAGACAAAATTAGAGAAAGTCGTCTTAGATGGTTTGGTCATATTAAACGTTGACCATTAGATGATCCGATTAGGAGAGTAGATGTTTTAGATTCCACTTGTGTTAAGAAAGGCAGAGGTAGACCTAGGAAGACTTGGGCTTATTGTATTAAAAATGATCTTAATTTACTAGAACTAAATGAAAATATGACACTAAATAGGACGCAATGGAGAAAAATGATTCATGTGGCCGACCCCACGTAGTGGGATTAAGGCTTTGTTGTTGTTGTTGTTGTTGTATACTTGTGTGTTAGGCCGTGTCAACGACGGAGGACAGTGGATTAGAATAATTTTTGTTTATCTTTTCTAGTTTTCTGTGCGTTTGTTTTTTTTAAATATAAGTAAAAATAGAAGCAAGGTAGGTGCTGTGGGTTGGCTGTCAGCGCGGAAGTTTGCTAGTTGCAACTTGGTGTTGGAGCGGGCTAAGGGTTCGAGCAGTAGAGGTGAGATCTTGGCTTGTTATGATATAAAGTGAGTTTGGTGAGAGGGGTTTGACTATGTGCTTGGGATGGTAGCAATAGAGGGGCATAGGGGACTTCGTCTTTTTGCTGCGTGCTTGCCAAAGAAACAGCAGAAGGAGAAGGAATTTTTAGGCGTTTATAGGCTTATGGTTTTGAGATTGTCCATGGAAAAGAGGTGAGCTATGATGCGAAATGAAGAGAGGGAAGGAGAATTGGGCTGGTTTTGAATCGTGTGAGTCTGTAGGATCGGAGTAAGCATTGGGTGGGCTCAAAATTATAGCATTAGGTCGATGCGACAGAGGAGTAAAAGGAGTAGGGCTTGCGAAGGCTTCAACAACCGGTGTTTTGTTTGAGTTCTTGTGTACCTGAGAAGAAGCATGAACGAGAAGGTGGATTTGTGGGAACTCGTGAGATTTAGTAGAAATAGTTGAGGAATGACAAGAGTGAGCAATTTTAGGTTTTAAATTTTAACAGATTTTATATAATTACTCATGTTTTAAGTTTAATTAATACTAATATAGTTTAATCTTATGATAACAATAATAATTCTTCTCTCTGTCTATATATATATTTTAAAGAAAATATCATAATTTATTTCGTAAAATATTATGTAATTTTATTATTTATTTAATTATTAATAATAATAATTTCTTTTTTATTTTTTTTTTCCACTAAATTCGTCATCATGTGTCTCCAAAAATTAATGTTAGTACCCACTTGCCTAGTTTAACTTCATGTATTGCATTCATGTGGGGATCCAAATAATATGAATGATTATTTTTGACATTTTTCAACTTTACAAGTGTGTTAACATTGTTTGTTTGGCGAACAGAAGGCACTTGGGCGATTTTAACGGTGGTCTAGTTGATTTGGGTCTAATAGAGCAACATTTTGTTCATAGCTCATTGTTTTCATCACGCTCTATGGAATCAATTACAGAAGAGTTTCTTAAAACGGCCTTGATTCTCTAGATGCATTGGCAAAATTTGTTTGTTGAACAAACTATGTTTGATCTGCTTCTGTAGCGCTCGAATGATTTAGCCTTGATTCATGCATTATTGCATTCGTCGTCTTTCGCTTTTGATGCATTTGCTCGATTCAATTAACAGATTAATAACCAAGCTTAATTGTGTATAGACATTAATTTCTTGACAAGGGACCATGATGCTATCATACAACTTTTGTAACGTGTTGTACCTTCATTATGTGGTTTGAGGTAGGGCTGCCAAAAAAGCTTGTTATTCGCGACCAACTTGTGTTTGACTCGTTAAGTAGTTCATGTTCGAATTGCTCGTTAAGCATGTTAGTCAATTGCGAGCAGATTTTTTAAGCTCGAATTATAAACGAGCTGAACACTAGCAATCTTTTGTTTGATCGTGTGCAGTTTGTTTTAGCTCGAAATACAAAAATTACATATATTATTTATATAATAATTTATTTAATATATGTATATATAAGTATTATCATATTAGCTCGTGTGGCAATGTGGTTTTGAACCTTCTATTTTAGAGGATTGGTGTAAGTTCGAATCCATATCCTATATTTATTTTTCTAATTAGTTTAAACGAGCCAATTTTGAGCTGAACACGAGCCAATCACGAACAAGAATATATAAATTGCGCAAAACACAACACACTATTCATGAGCAATTTCGAGCAAGAGCCAATTTCGAATAGAATTAATTTCAAATGAGTCAAACCTGAGCCAAGCTTGAGCTCGCTCAAGCTCAACTCGTTTACAACCCTAGTTTGAGGTGATTTAGTTTTCACTTTTGTAATTTTCATTAATCACGTTTCAGTAATCTCTGTCCAATAATTTTCATTGATCTATTTTCAAACCTTTTTGTAGTATTGGAGGCACATGTATCTATTTTCAAGTCTGTTTTTCTCAGATTGCCCTTATCATGAACCTTCTACTTGAATTAAATTGGCATGAACGTTATTTAAATATTGACTTTGATAATTTTCCGGAGTTCATTTGACCTTGATATGAGCTGTCATTTTAATATTGCCTTGGGTTGAAACATTTTGAAGGATGAATTCTTTCTGATATTTTTGTGGGATGTAACAATAGAATATCATGCCTATGATGCCTGGAACATAACTCAACATGCACATTTTTTGCACATTATAAGCTGTTCTTGTTTGTATATATACTCAAACTTGGATGGGTCCATTTTAAAATTGATGGGGAGGGGATCCCAATCTTCCTTTTTTCAAAAAAAAAAAAAAAGATTAATCATAAAATTTACCTCTTTTTTTAGTTCTCTATCTGGTAAATTTTTCTACCTAAAGTCAAGATTGCACTTATTTTTTTATCTATTTAGTAGGACTAAATATTTTTTTTTTAATAAAAATCTTAGGGTCCTACTATTAATATATCCCTCAAAATTCTATATACTAGATTGGTGATTTGGTGGAAACAACCCTCTACAGTCATGCAATGGAAAATATTCTTATAAATGTTCTCTATCATGTAGTTATATATAGGCTTGTTTTAATTTACAAGTTACATCATGATGCCTTTAAAAATCTTTTGTTTTAAAAATCTTTAGGTGTTTTGCATGCCAAAACATACATCCTCTTTTTAATATTTAAGAAGTTTGATTTTGGGACATCTTGCAATTTTACCGTTGAAACCCTTATCTCCCTCTTGGGACCCTTGCTGCACCCCCTCCTATTGCCCCCATCCTTCGTGCTTTATTCCTGGGTACACCACTGCATTGATGTACTTGTATACTACTGTTTTTTCTGCATCAACTATCCTTCATGTATTCGTGTCCACCCTTGCTGTGCTGGAGTATGAATTTGGTGGATTCTATTCGGAGTTCACGGCAGAGAAATTGAATTGTTCATCGTGAATTGGAAAAATTGTCCAGAATGAAATGGAGATTGGGGCCTGTGTTAGATTATTGGCACATCAATTTGAGATTTTCAGAATTGTATGGATTAATAGGCGTGGCTGTAACTCTAAAACCCAAAGAAGAAAAAGTACTAACATCCATTAATGAGGGAGTAAAACGTAGCTTTTTGAATCTTTGGTTTGATTTTTTCAGAGCATGAAATTTTGTGCTTCACTTTTTTTTTCCTACATTGTAGAAATAGTTCATATACATTTTAATCTCTGCCTTTACCATGAAAGTTAACATTTCTGTTTTTCATAGAGCGGCAAAGATTTTCTCCTCAAGTCTGTGGGTGTTATTGATGCAAGTGTGGATACAGTGTTTGAAGTAATTCTCAGCCTGGATAAACATAAGAGATACGAGTAGGTGGAACTAGTTACATCAATGTACACTCGTCATTCCTTAACCTTAACCCCTTGCAGGTGGGATATGTTTACAGGTGACTTAGAACTTCTAGAATCAGTTGATGGGCATAATGACGTTGTTTATGGAATCTATGATCCTAAGCTCTTAACGTGGTATGCATCTCTTATTATGTATACTTTTTATCAGTGCTGGTATTTAACCTGATATTATTTGTTAAATCAAGTGTTGCATATACATATTTGCCCATTAGTTTCTTTTGCTATTTTTTTATTTTTTTATTAGTTTGTTTTGTTTACTATTACCTTTATACTAAGTTACTGTTACACCTTGGACCGGTCCCTCCTGTACCGGTCGAAGGCCAAAGAATGGGCCTACATGGCCGATCCTGTTCGCTTGAAGGGGCAAAGGAACGGCCCTTTGCTGCGGTAGAAAAGGGCATGGAGCAAGTGGGGACCACGAGGGGTTTAATTACATATTCAAGGATGAGAAATTAAAGGAGTTTGGAGGGAAAGTGGGAAAGGAAAGTTTTCAAATGCTGTGGGAGATTTTTTTATTAAAGGGAGGAACCTAGGGTTGGGTTGTTTTGGATGCATGTTTTTATTTGGTTGTTGTTTTCCTTCTTCTTGTGGTGTTCTTAGCGACATTTAGGGTGTGAGAGAGACAATGTACCTCTCGAATAGTAGATCAACGTTGTATTTTGCTTGTTTTCCTTTGATTTCTGTAAGAGCAGCTCTTTTTGTGTCTTTTCCACTTATCTATTATGATTTTGCCAAAGTTTATTCGCTGATTTTGGTGTCGAGGCATATCAAATTGGTATCACAGTATAGATCATGGTGGGATGGCAGCAAAAAAAGTTGATATGCTAGAAGGAACGATAGAGCAAATCCGATGGGGATGGAAGAAATGTTTCCTACCATGGAGGACAGGTTTTCTTCTATTGAATGTCGAATGATTGATGGATTTGAAGCATAGGAGAAATGTGGGAGATGATGAAAAAGCTCATGGAGATGCAATCCAAGGCCGTGCCGACCAATCCAGTTACAAACGCTAACCAAGAGTTCATCAGGGAATCCTTGACTTGGTCAAAAGAGAGGAAGATCGAGCGAGAAGACCTCGAAGAAGTTATCATCTTCCTACAAGAGCGACACCCTAGAACTCCGAGAGGAGAAGTGGAGATGTACAATGGAGGGTGATGGGCTGAAAATTGGAGAATGGATGGTGGAAAGGGCATGGAAGTGTTTGGAGGAAGGAGGGAAGCGGGAGTGGGATATGCCTATGACTGTGGGAGGGAGTTTCAATTTAGATACATGGGGAAAATTCCTGAGGGAGAGGAAGTTGGGGTGGAGTTGCAAGGATCAGAAAACTGAAGATGTTGATCTTTGAAGGGGGGATGCACATGGATCTTTAGACCTCATGTTGGTATCAAGGGGCGGTTTTGGGTTACTGTGACAAGCCAATACCTATGCATTCTCCCCTTCGAAGATCCATGTGCATCCTCCCCTACAAGGATCAACTTGCTCTGTCAACTCCACCAAGTAACCCAAAACTGCAGTTCACGCCTCATGTAGGTTTCAAGGGGCGGATGACTGCTCTGATGCCAGGCTTTAGGCCTTTCAAAAAGTTCACTTCCAGTTTTGCTTCAAAAATCCCCCTCAATCTTTCTGATAGGAGCTCGAACTTCTCTCAGCATTCCATAACTGTCCCCTCCTGAGTCAGAGCATAAAATTCAAGGAGCTTTTTTGGGTTACTTGGTGGAGTTGCGGAGCATTAAAGGGAGTTCAGATTTAGAGTTGACAGAGTTTCCAGAAGGGGTTCATCAACTCTTATAACAATTTACAGATGTCTTCCAGTAGTTTTGCGGGTTACCTCATCCGAGGGAGCACGAGCACACTATTACATTGAAGGAGGGCGCTTCCTCCATCAGCGATCCGAGAGATGCTCCTCCATCAGGATATATAGCTACCCCTAGATTTGAAAGGATGAGATCGAGAAGCTGATCCGAGAGATGCTCGAGGCGGGGATTATTAGTCCTAGTGTGAGCCATTTTTTTAGTCCCGTCCTGCAAGTGAAGAGAAAAGATGGTAGTTGGAGATTCTGCATGGACTATCGGGCTTTAAACAAGGAGACAGTGTTGGACAATTTTCCTATCCCTATGATTGATGAGTTACTGGATGAGCTTTATGGGACAATCATTTTCTCAAAAATTGATCTTAAGTCACGATACCACCAGATCAGGATGAATCCAGTGGATGTGCACAAGACAATATTTAGGGCACATGAAAAACGTTATGAGTTCTTAGTGACACCGTTTGGCCTCACCAATGCCCCTACGATATTACAATCCCTCATGAATAAGTATTTTTAATCAGATCTCCATCACGTATGTCGTAGGACAACAAGTGCCGTTGTGCCTGCATCCCTTCGATGTAAAATATGTAATCTGACCATAATCAGGCCAAGATGGATATGCCGAATACCCTCCTGAACAAGCCTTTGGTAAGACTATTGTCGAATAAAAGGAATGTTGACTTGAGAATTATCGGTAGCCAACACCCTTTCTTCAGAAGAGTGTTGGTAAACTCTATGCTGGGATGCTGCAAGACCATCTTGATACAGGGTCTCTGCAGGAACTAGGTTGTCGCGTTTATGCTGTGAGATCTGTAGTTGTTGAACAGGATTTATACGGCTCTCAAGTGTTCTCAGATAAGAACGCCTTCTTGGTAATCTCTTCTGTGTTTCATGAGCATTGCGGGATCGCATACGATAATCTCGTATTTGATCATCTATATTAGATATAAGATTAGGGGAAGAGGAACTGTTGTTTAAGACTGGTGGAAGTGTAACGGTTCGAGTTGAGGATGAGGAAGCCATATCACTGATTCTTTTTGGATTTTTCAGAAAATGAAAATAGATTTGAGATCTTTGCAAATAAAAGTTTTACCTTTTGGTTTAGAAATCCTAGAAGTTCTAGGGACTTCAGAAAAAGAAAGGCCCTCAATCTGTTTTCGCAAAGATTCGATAGTTGAATCAACTGATTGGTTGCTACGAGCGTTCTGTAAGATTTTGATCTGATCTTCAAGACTGAGAAGTCTATCAGATACTTTAAGGACATGTTGAATCAAAGTGTTGTTTTGTTTAACTGAAGCACTAAGAGTAGAACTAGTGTTTTGTCGTGCTTCAGCCGGGTTAACAAAACCTAAAGCGGGTGGTTCAAGAGAATTCGTTGCAGCTATGGCAGCTATATAGTCAGAAGATGTAGAAGATTAAACCCAATCGTTCATAAAAGGAGAGATAATAATGCAATGAAAAAGTACCTCAGGTTTATCCTTTCAAAGTCTTATGATTCGGCTTATAAAATCAAAACTTTATTTTCAAGTTCTTAGTTTTAGCTCATGAAATTCGCCTGCCCTCAGCAGTATGACTCTTATTCATGAACTTATGATTTCTTATACATAATTAGGTTCCTGAATGCTACCCTATTAATTCCTTTTCACCCTTACAATTCCAAAGTGTTCATTCCACGGAGTCTCGTCGTGGCACTCAGGGTTACTGACTGAATTAATAGGACACAACGTCCAAATTAATATTCATTTGTAGATCTTAAATCAATAACTGACAGTATTCAGCCTCAAAAATCATAAACCCAGAAATAAGTATACATAAGCTGAAAAGGACGTTAAAGAGTATTCATACCTCCTCAACTCAGGATGTCAAAATTACATGAACAAAACTAAGAACGAACCTACTCAGCTTATGCTGATTATATAAACAGAAATATAAAAACTTCTACTTAGTTCACCTGAGATACCAAGAAAAGTTTTAGCCCAACATGGCTCTGATACCAAATTAGAATAGATCTAGGATCGCCGTTTTGGGGTCACTTAGAACTTTTGACGAAAATAATATAAGAAAATATATTGCTTATAAGATTGCTTACAGAGAATAGACACCAATACAAATTGAGAGTAGACACCAAAGGTTGTGCACCGATGTTTGCAACTCAAACACAGATTGACTTATATAGAAGAAAAAGCTGGCATAAAATCAGAAATCAGCTCTGAAAACATGGGCTTGCCCACTGATTGACACAGCCAGAGGGAAAAAGGAAATATTCGGTGGAGGAAAAGATTCTCCATAAAAAAAACATGTGGTGGAAAGAACCTCCACCGGACGCACGATAAGTGGGTGGTCCCCACAAAACATACATTTGAAAATAATAGTACAGACATCGAGTAATGGGATGGGCCCACTACTTTCACTAAACAACATTATGGAGTCCTTTTTCCGTCAGCAGTATGAGTGCGTTGAGCTCAGATTCATTGCAGTAGACATACGGTCCGAGGTCTTTGTACGAGTTATCTTTTGCGGTATTGCATTTGCAATACATAGATTTTGTTTCGTATATTGTGTGTAGGATGTTGAGTTCCTCGATAACCCTTCCGACTTGTTCTTGCTCAATGGTGCTTGTTGCTCCTTGTAATCTTGTTCTAGCATCAAGGTTAATTGGGTGGTCAAAGCATGACCACAGTAATTCCCAGCGTATGTAGCTGACGTCCTTGACTTGTCCTGAATTGCAAGGGCGACCATTTCTGAACCTCTGCCATCGTTTCTCAAATGCGGCTTTGTCCGTTTTGATTCTCCATTGGAAATCAGCTCTTGATGCAATCTCTGAATATACTTCCTTTCCTTTATTGCGTCTTCCAGGATCCATTCTTCGGCTGAAAATATATAGTTAATTCTAAGATCACCTGCAACAAGAACAAAAGTTAGCCTTGATAATGAGTGAGCAAGAATATTGTTCATTCTGTCAATATGTTCGAAGTGGACGGCGATTCCTAAGCCGTCGAATCAATAAATGATAGTCATCGCACCCTTGATGGCTTATTTTGAGCTGATTTATGATAGAAGAAGATGATGACTTGAGAGTCGGTTCTCAAAGTAATCTTTGATTTGTCCAAATAATGAATCTGCAAAGAATTCAAAGTTTCAATACATGCAAAAATTTCTGCATCTATGATGGATTTGATAATTGAGAATTTACCACTGGCGTAGGTTTAAATTCTTTCTAACGATTTTGAATCGTTTTTCGAGTTCTTCCATTTACAGACACCACCCCATCATTCCATACAACCATCAGTTTCTAAGATAATACATGCATGAGATGGTAGGATTTTGAGATCTGGGAGTTTTTGAACATGATCTTTAATTGTTCGAACTAATGTCCAATCGTGTTCTTTCATCCTTTTGTCTCCATGGGGAGACGTCTTTTGATATAATGTGACAAACAAAATGCCCAAATTGGGTATATATCCTCGTGCATGGTTCAGAATTCCAAGCCATGATCTTAAGCCTTGTTTTTCTTTAAATCTTTCATTAGGAAAGTCGGCGATTTTCTTGATAATATGTTGCTGAAGTTTAATCTTTCGCTGTTTTATTACTGCACCAAGAAAATCTATCTTAGTTACTACAATTTTTATCTTGGTTGGTGAGAACACCAGTCATTGTTTTTCCACAATTTCGAGAAATTTTTTCAAATATATCTTATGCTGTTCCTCATTTTTGCTAAAAATGATTATATCATCAATGTAGACCGCAGAAAAATCCATGCAGTCTTTGAAACAATTATCCATATTGCGTTGAAATATTGCTGGGGCACTCTTTAATCCGAACGACATTACAAGACATTCGTATAGTCCAGTTGACAATGTAAAAACAGTCCACTGAATAGAATCTGGGTGCAAAACTACTTAGTGAAATCCACTCTTAAAGTCGAACTTAGAGTAAATATTGTTATTGCCAATCTTTTTAATCAACGTATTAATGTCTGGGAGAGAGTATTGATCTTTATGCGTGTTGTCGTTTAAAAATCGATAGTTGAAGACCATTCTCTCCTTTCCTCTGATTTCCTTTTTCATTTTTGGGTCAATGGTGACCCCAGAGTGGACTATAATGGCCATGGTTCTGTGTCGAGTTGAACTTGGGCGAATGACCTTTAGATTTAAAAGTGCGTTGAAGTGGTCTTCAAATTGTGACTGCATGACAAGAGTCACGTGTTTCAAATGCTTATCTTGTATGGTGACATCTGAGTTAATAATATCAATCTTGCATATGACTTTATTCTTAAACCAGTGTTGCAATGGGTTTTCACCAATATATCCATTATTTCTTAGTCTGCTCAACAGAGGTTGGAATTTTTGCGTAAAAGTATTCTTTACCAAGGTTCATCCGTAGGAATAACCCGTAGTCTATGTTGAGTTCTTGAATTTGTTTTGCCACGACTTCTACCTCAAGAGCTGTTGGAACATAGGTGATTTCTTTGTAAAAGGTTACTATGTTTTCTTCTACTCGCATGCCACCATGCATGCTTCTGATAAAATTGCATTCGATAAGCATTTGGATGTCATCAACAACGTTTATTTTCATGCTGAAAATTAAAGAAATTCTGAAATTATGTTCGCCTATGTACATCTTTCTTTCCTTTAATTTATTTTCAGATTCCGTAGTGAAGTTGACTTCACTGAACTTTACCTGATAATTTAGTTCTTCAATGACAGCCTTTGGGATATTGCCGATGTTGACACAACATGTCGTAGCTCCAGTGTCAAAGATTGCCCTTAACTTGAATCGCTCAACTCCAGCAATGTCGAATGTGGTTGTAACATTATACAGCATATTCAACATCTTTCTTGGATTTTTCTATGTTTGCTCTTTCGCGGATTCGCACATCATATTTGATCCGCTGACTTCCTCAGTAATGAACTGAGTCAAATCCTCATCTTCTTCTTCAATGACAGCTGTTTTTTTGTCGTGCATTGTTAATTCTTGCAGACTACTATTGAGCTGAACCTTCATATCAACTTGTATTTTCTCCTTTAACCTCCTGTTTTCTTCAACAAGATGGTCCTTGTACTTGATCAATTCTTGTATTAAGGAGTCCTTTGATTGAAATTGTAGCAGAGTTAACTCCTTTGATGGAAGTCAATTACACTGAATCTAGTCAATGAAAAACAGTTTGCTGATAATAAGGCTAAGGTCCTATACATTGAAAATCTTCTTGGAGGAACGGAGAAGAAAATATGGATTCAATAGAGAATGACCTATGAGCAGGAGTATAAAGTGCTCATAGAAATGGCAGACGACCCACAAAATATTTTATCTCAAATACGCCGAGTCATTTTATTGGAAGATCCCTACCAGGGTTCAACTGACGAGCAGAACTGAGCATATCTTGATTTTGAAAGATTGATATGCTTAGAGATTAATAATATGTTCAAATATATGAATGACTAGAAGGTTCTTGCTGCGAAGTCAGGACGTATGTACATTGATAGCGAATTATCAGAGAAGTTTTTTAAAAATATGTCCCCTGTCATTGGTGACGAAATTGAAAAAGCGTTCAAAGAAAAACATCCAAGCAATACAATCATAGTCATGCCTAGAATACGTTTTACGTATCTATATCTAACCGATTTATGGAAACGAGCTGCTATTCAAAAGGGAATTAAAAACCTGTCAATATGCAAGAAGATACCTATTCCGGGGTACTATAACAATCACAAGAGATATGGTCTGAGGAAGGCTAAGAGCTACAAAGGCAAACCACATGACTCTCACGTTTGTGTGGTAAAGAACAAGAATAAGGAAAAATCTACAAAATGCAGGTGCTACATCTGCGGAGAAGAATGACATTTTTCCAGGGAATATAAGAGTAAGGCTGACAATATAGTTCGGGCGTCATAGTAAATAATCTTGAATTACCAGAAGATTATGATGTGTTATCTGTAGGATTTGATGAAGATCCTTCGGATGTAATATGTTCCATATCAGAAGGAGGAGAAATTAATACTGTAATGCATATTCATTCAGCATTAGAAAATTGTCCAGTTGAGGAAACTGAATATATGTTGAAGAAAGAAGACCTCGATTGGAGGTACAAAGTAAAGATCTCTGAAGATCAGAAAAAATGTAACCACCAGTGGGAATTCAATAAGTCCATTGTTTAACATCACTTCAGATGCACGTACTGTTTCATCGTCACAAATACAAATATGTGAATTCACTGTGTACTATGCAAAATAACGGCGTGCCCATTATGTTCCATATTTTACTTGGCCATAGAAATCAAGGAGTTAACTCTCCTACAGTTTCAATCAAAGGACTCCTTAATACAAGAATTGATCAAGTACAAGGACCATCTTGTTGAAGAAAACAGGAGGTTTAAGGAGAAGATACAAGCTGATATGAAGGTTCAGCTCAATAGTAGTCTGCAAGAATTAACAATGCACGACAAAAAAACAGCTGTCATTGAAGAAGAAGATGAGGACTTAACTCAGTTCATTACTGAGGAAGTCAGCGGATCAAATATGATGTGCGAATCCGCGAAGGAGCAAACACAGAGAAATCCAAGAAAGATGTTGAATATGCTGTATAATGTTACAACCACATTCGACATTGTTGGAGTTAAGCGATTCAAGTTAAGGGCAATCATTGACACTGGAGCTACGACATGTTGTGCAACATCGGCAATATCCCAAAGGCTGCCTTTGAAGAACTAAATTATCAGGTAAAGTTCAGTGAAGTCAGTTCGACTACGGAATCTGAAAATAAATTAAAGGAAGGAAAGATGTACATAGGCGAACATAATTTCAGAATTCATTTAATTTTTTGCATGGAAATAAATGTTGTAGATGACATCCAAATGATTATCAGATACAACTTTATCAGAAGCTTGCATGGTGACATGCGAGTAGAAGGAAACACAGTAAACTTTTACAAAGAAATCACACATGTTCCAACAACTCTTGAGGTAGAATTCGCGGCAAAACAAATTCAAGAACTAGACATGGACTATGGGTTCTTCCTTGAATTACAGCCTCCAGAATACGGATGGACATTCGCAGAGAATACTTTTATGCGAAAATTCCAACCTCTGTTGAGCAGACTAAGAAATAATGAGTATATTGGTGAAAACCCATTACAACATTGGTCTAAGAACAAAATCATCTGCAAGATTGATATTATTAACCCATATGTCACCATACAAGATAAGTCATTGAAACACGTGACTCCTGCCATGCAGTCACAATTTGAAGACCACGTCAACGCACTTCTAAATCTAAAGGTCATTCGCCATGGTTCAACTCGACGCAGAACCATGGTCATTATAGTTCACTCTGGGGTCACCATTGACCCAAAAATGAAAGAGGAAATCAGAGGGAATGAGAGAATTGTCTTCAACTACCGATCTCTAAACGACAACATACATAAATATCAATACTCTCTCCCAAACATTAATACGTTGATTAAAAAAATTGACAATAACAACATTTACTCTAAGTTCGACTTAAAGAGTGGATTCCACCAAGAAGCTTTGCACCCAAATTCTATTTTGTGGACCGCTTTTACAGTGCCAACTCGACTATACGAATGTCTTGTAATGTCGTTCGAATTAAAAAGCGCCCTAGCAATATTTCAAGGCAAGATGGATAATTGTTTCAAAGGCTGCATGGATTTTCCTGCGGTTTACATTGATGATATAATCATTTTTAGCAAAAATGAGGAACAACATAAGATACATTTGATAATAATTCCGACGCCCTTTGCTTCTTTAAGTTACGAATAAGACCCTCCTCCGAATCATCTTCTGTGATCAACTGCTACAGGCGAGAGATTCGAGAGGGCTTCAACGTGCTTTGCAGAAGAGGAAGAAAGGAAACGCGCGACCTCTTTTGTGTTCTTCTTCGGGCTTCCTCGGGATAGAGAAAGAGAAGTGCAAGAAGTAGTTCCTTGCAGTAGAAGGAAGAAGAAAAAAGAAGAAGAAAATTGTTCTTCCTTGGCTTCTTCTTGGTGGCCTGTGGTAAAAGAGAAATTCGATTTATTTCTCTTGTAAGTTTATTTTTTTCGGTGTATCTCGGCTTAGAGAGAGAAGAAGAGAAAACAACGAAGTGAGAGATTTCTCTTGTAAATCGAGACGATTGATTGATGTATATTTATCAAGTAGTAAAATTCTTTGTAACTTCGTGAACGTAGGTAATTTGTTGAACCACGTAAATATGTGTGTTCCGCTGTGTTACTGTTTTCTGGTGTGAATTTTCTCTTTGAATTTTTTTCGCTTCATTAAAAATTGTTCTTCTATTTTTCTATGTACCACAACGCAGGATTAGAGAACAAAACAACTGACGCACTGTCAAAAAAGGTGAATAAACCTCACTTGACGGCCCTGTCGGTACCTTTGCTCCTAGATTGGGAAGCCTTGATGCAGGAGAGTGAAAGGAATGAGGAGTTGAGGAAGCTAAGAGACGATTTACTACAGGATCCGAGCAGTCATCTTAGATATGCCTTGAGAAGGCAGCTGTTGCTCTATCAGAGGCAATTCGTTCTACCCAAGACTTCAGAGTATATTCCCAGATTATTATAGAAGTTTCCTGGCAGTGCGATCGGGGGACACTCGAGGGTGCAGATGACCTACAATCATCTGACAACAGAACTTTATTGGGTGGGGATGCACAAAGACGTTGAGGATATGGTGGTCAAATGTGATGTATGTCTGTGGCACAAGTACTTGACCTCGGCACCAGGAATGCTACTACAACCATTAGCATTTCTGGGGAAGGTGTCAGAGGAAATGCTGAACTTCATCTAGGAATTGCCATGGTCAGAAGGGTTCGCGGTGATCATGGTGGTTGTGGACTGCTTGAGTAAGTATGCACATTTCATTCTCTTACGATATCCCTACACGACAGTCTGATTTGCACCGGAGTTTATCTTGGAAGTGGTTCGTTTGCACGGGGTACCGGAATCTATTGTCTTGGATAGAGATAAAATGTTCTTCAGCCACTTCTGGAAAGTGCTATTCAGATTGCAATATACAGTCTTTAAGAGGAGCACATATCATCCCCAAGCCGATTCACAGATGGAGGTGGTCAACAAGAGTGTGAAGACATATCTGCATGGTTTTGTATCCGATACACCGAAACTATGGGCTAAGTGGATTGCATGGGCCAAGCATTGGTATAATACTTTATACCATATCTCAGCATAAGCAACCTCTTTCAAGAAATTTTATGAGTGGGATCCACCTCACTTGATACATTATGGGCATAGCACCACATTGGTATGTAGCGTTGAATAGTACTTGGAGGAGAGAGAAAATACTAGCAGAGCTCAAGGTGCGTTTATTGAGATCTCACAAATCCTGAAAAAAAGGGCGGACAAACATAGGACAGGTGCAAATCGAACCAAGTGACATGGTTTACTTGAAGCTGAGGCACTACCGACAGAAGACATTGGCCAGGAGGAGAAGTGAGAAATTGTCACCGCGATACTTTGGGCCATATGAGGTGATGACACATCAGAGCAGTAGCTTACCTTTTGAAGTTACCTCTCTCATTCGCACTACACCTTGTCTTCCATATATCACGACTGAGACGAGAAGTTGGAGATCATACATCCTCATCCACCCTACCGCCGACGATGATAGAGACTTGGAGGTTATCCTAGAACCGCTAGAGATTGAAGGAGTGCACCGAGGAGCAGGGGTGCGAAGGAGGCATCGGTTAAGTGGATATGATTGCTAGACTATGCAGCAACATGAGAGCCTTATGAGGTAATCCAAAAGCAGTTTCCTTCCTTCTACCTTGAGGACAAGGTATTACTTTGGGAGGGGAGCAGTGCTATGCCCGTCCCTGTTACACTCGCCCTTGGACTGGTTGATCTTGTTCACGTGAAGGAGCAAAGGAGCGGCTCTTTGCTGCGGTAGAAGAGAGCAAGGAGTAGGTGGGGTCCATGAGAGGTTTAATTACATATTCAAGGAGGAGAAATTAAAAGTGGTTTGGAGGGAAAGTGGGAAAGGAAAGTTTTCAAATGTTGTGGGAAGATTTTTATTAAAGGGAGAACCTAGGGTTTGTTTGTTTTGGATGCATGTTTTTGCTTGGTTGTTGTTTTCCTTCTTTTTGTGGTTTTCCTAGTGATGTCTGGGGTTTGGGAGAGCCGATCTACCTCTCGAATGGTAGATCAGCCTTGTATCTTGCTTTTTTCCTTTCATTTTTGTAAGAGAGGCATTTTTTTGTGTCTTTTCCATCTATCTATTGTGATTTCCTTGAAGTTTGTTCGCTAATTTTGGTGCCGAGGCGTATCAGTTACAAGGTCACTGTAAGGCCACATATTGTTAATGCAGGTATGATTCTGTGAGTTTCCTTTAGTAAAGCCAGTTGGTACTATTGGTTGGGAAGCTTTCGCAAGCAATTAGTCTGTATGTAATGATGCCTAAAAATGATATGTTAGGATTGTGGGCGATTATTTTGAAAAATGATATTTTTCTTGATAAATCAGGGAAATTATTCATTTCAAAATATGGCTTAATTTTCTTAAATAAGTGGAAACTATGATGGCTATTTGGCGAAACCTGTAGTTGGAGATTGTGAAAGAATGTTAATTCTCCTTCTGTTTCATTGTTTTCTTTTTGAAGTATTAATTTCTTTCAGTCCAAGCAATTTGTGGAAATTTTTAACTATTGGCAGCATGGAAGTACTACAGCCTATTCAAACTTTTGTTGTTAATAAGGATTTAAGAGGATCTATGATTTTTGGCCTCTAACACATGTAAATGATTTTCTTAAAAAACTCGGTAAGAATGATTTTAGGTTAAACTTAACAAATTTTTTGGTGTTTCTCGTAATAGTTTTGTTGATCAAGTTTATATCTCCTCTTATAACATTTTATTGGCAGTCCGATTGTAGTATCATCTGATTGTGAATTACTTTTCATGTTGGTATGCGCTTATTCATGGCTCTATGCAAGTTGATATTTCAAAACTAAGCATTATTTTTTCTGTTTTGTGTTAATGTTTCTGTAATTATGTTAGCTAACTTTTTTTAGGTCCTCCTCGAGAAAAGATTTCGTCTTCTCCAGGCAGTGGTTCCGTGGGCAAGATGGGGAATATAGTAAGTTTGCATTTCTTTGTATAGAACTGGTGTGAAAGATGAGAGTGGTAGTAGGGTATTATTTAAACTGCAACTAAAATATACATTGCTAAGTTTTTTTTTTTTTTTGCTGATTTTTGGTTACTGGTATTCTGTGTCAATATTGACATTAGGGCCATACCGGGCAAAATATGGTATAATTTTTAAACACAGAATGATGCAATATGTAAATCATTTGACATCTATGGCACTAGGATAAAGATTACGTGAACTTTATGGAAACAAATGCTGAGCGTATAAATATACATATTTTGTATTATTTTCATTTCTTAATTCAAGATGAGAAGAAAGGATGTTCATATGACCCTTATCATACATGCAAGCTATTAGTTGATTAAATTTTAAGTTGGACTTTAGGATAAGCAAGGGTCAGAAGATTAACATAATATTTGAGTGAAAAGTAGTTTTATTTATCCTAGTTAGTCTAAATATCAGAAAAGTTTGCTAAAGTAGCTTCTCATTATATTGAGTGTTTATTCTAGCATTTTGACGAAAAAAAATCCCAACATTGTCTCCGTTCAAATGCGTGAGAATATCCATGACCAGCTAGTATTAGCCCGCTTGAACGACAACATTAGCTAATTATCTCCCCAATGATACACAATTGTATGGAGAGCACTACAAAAATGTAGGATTGAAACATGGGCACTCAGGTGGGAGATGATTGTGGCTTTAAAAAGAGGGGAGGAGAACAACAAGTTTTGGCAATTATTGCTTCAATAATGGCGGGTTGTACGTAGTTGTTTGACAAGAACTACAAAAATGCTCGATTGAAGTGCTGGTTTTATTGGTGTTGGGGGGGGGGGTGGTGGTGGTTTGAAACAATAAACAGAGTGTAGGAGAAAAGATTTCACACATCTTTTTCCTCTCTAATATTATTTTGATTTTTGAACCTTTTTTATTGTTGTTTGTTTTATCAAGATTTTATTATTCTCCGCTTTTAAAGCTACTTTTTTTTTGGGTGAAATTTTTTTTTATTTTAGCATTTTTATTGCAACTTTTTATTTTGCATATCAATAATTAGTTAATTAAATTTATTTTTTTTAAGATCAATAAAAAAGTCTTTTAAAATATGTTATTAAATATCTATTTAAATTAATTTTAAAACTATTAAGAGAAAATTTAAAATTTAAATAATATAAATTTCACCAAAAAAAAAATAGATAAAATAATGTCTTATTGGCTTAAAGATAAGAAATCGAACACTAAACTAACTAAATGTATTTATTAATAAAAATAAAAGTTAAAATATTAATAATAAGAGAAGTATTAATAATATTAATAATATTTATAATTATAATAATAATATATAGAGATAATAAAATTGGGGATGATGATGATAATAATAATAATAATAATAATAATAATAATAATAATAATAGTAGTAATAATAATAATTTTAGTAATAATAATAGGAATATTTGGATAATAATAATAAGTCATAATAATAATAATATTGATAAGAATATTAATAATTGTTATAGTATTTATAATAATAATAGTATTAATTCATAGACATAATAATAATAATAATAATAATAATAATAATAATAATAATAATATAAGAGGGGAAGGAGGAAGGTTTTCACACACATTTTTCTTCTCAAATCTTATTTTGGTTTTTGAACATTTTCCATTGTTGTTTGTTTTTATCAAGATTTGATTATTTTCTGCTTCTGAGGTTAGTAATTTTTTTGGGTGATTTTTTTTGTTGCAATTTTTTTATTTTGCGTATCAATAATTAGTTAATTGAATTGAATTTTTTTAACATCAATAAAAAGTCTTTTAAAATATGTTATTAAATATTTTTTTAAAATAATTTAAAAACTATTAAGATAATATTTAAAATTTAAATAATATAAATTTCACCAAAAAAAGAAAAAATAAAATAATGTCTAAAAAAGTTAAAATATTAATAACAAGAGAAGTAGTAATAATATTAATAATAATAGTAATAATATATAGAGATAAGAAAATCATAGATGATGATAATAATAATAATAATAATAATAATAATAATAATAGGAATACTTGGATATAATAATAATATAATATCAATAAGTCATAAACAATAATATTGATAATAATAGTAATAATATTTATAATAACAATAGTGCTAATTCATGGACATAATAATAATAATAATAATAATAATAAATAAATAAATAAATAAATAAAATGATAATAGTGATTTGTTGACATAATGATAATAAAAGATAATAATAATATTAACATTAAAAATAAAAAATAAAAAATAAAAAAAGAAGACAACAACGATAACAACAACAACATTGACAATAATGATAGGAAATAATTTTTGAATTTTTTAACTGGCTTGCTATTACAATCTAAATTGTATTCCAAAATTATTTTTGACCAGTAAAACTATTTGTTTTAATGTCGCTTCTGGTTAATGGACACTAGATTTAATTCTAATCGCTGCAAATTTTGGGCCTTGTGAAGAACATTTAAAACTCTAGATATATGTTAAAACATACATTTTCATATGATAAAATGTATATAATCGTGAATTAAAATTATTTAAATATAAATCATCTTGTTATTTTTTATTTGGGTTATACCATCAAAATGAGTAAGCATGTATCAACATTGATATTAGTTTATGACGGTAAACTTGTCTTAATGGATGACTTCGCTTCGAAGCCGTTTTGGAGGTCGTCGTCATCTTCTACATGTTTTGATTTAGTCAAATTTCGACAACTCTGTCACAGTTATTTGTGCCTTAAATGGTGATCATAGGGGGTAAACCATATCTTTGATATGTAGGTTCTCCGTGGGTCGGAGCGGTGCGAGATGATTGAATATGTCAATCTAACCAGCACTAGTGTTGTTGGGCTACATATAATCCACACATTGCCCGAGTCTCATAAGGCCCCTCCGTAGAGTACCTGAGCGTGACTACATTATCAACATCTGATTTGATGAAGCCTTAAACTTATAAGTATGTTGTAATATGATTACATAAATTTGAGAACTTTTTGACAATTATAAATATTTTAAAATCAAGTGTTAATTCTTTTCAGCTCCGCGACATATTTTTGGGTCAGACCGAGCCATCGTCACAGTACTCATATTAATGGTCGAGCATGGGATGGCATAAATTATACAAATTAGAGAAGGACATGAGATGATGGATAGTGGCACAGGAGCTCTAGTGGTGATGAAATAGACATTAGCTTAGACACAAACGTGTGTGAGGATATAATTGAGATATGTGACACAATATACTTAGGAGATATGATGCAACACACATAAGCATACTTGATAGGATGATATATACCAACGATTACATCCTTGCTAGTCATCAAACGAGGAATGAGATGAGGATACAATCTTTGATGATCCTATGAGTTAGTTAGATTTAGCATCCGAAGGACAAATACCTGATGTGCTAGCTGATGATATGTTTTTTAGCTTCAAGTTAGACCTACAATGTACAATTAATTCCTGATGTATTGTAAACAACAAAATGTATCAAATTATAAATTCCATTAAATCTCAATTGAGCATTGTATGTGTAGATGACGACCATTTTTTATGACCGCGCAGGCGTGCAGCTTGGAGCATGTAACGCCTAATATTATTTTCCCTGGTAATGTCACCATTACAACCTCAGAGGAGTCGCAACCTTTAAAGAAGAGGCAAAAATAGTTTTGAAGAGGAAATGCAAGAGTTGAGGGGTTGTGGCTCAAATCGATTGTGCTAGGGTTTCGTTCTGCAACTCTAGCCACAAATGCGAGGGTAACCGAAATCGATTGTGCTAAAAAGTTTGACAACTTAGAATAGAAAACATTTATTCACCTCATCATCCTCAATAGGTGTCGCTACGAAGCTCTTACCAACTAAAAACCTACATATCAAAGATATAGTGTACGCCTTATGATCACTATTCAGGGCACGAATGACTCTTAGAGAGTGTTACTAAAAAAATTTATGGTTTGGAACATGTAGAGGACGACGATGATCTCCAATGTGGCTTGTTGCAAAGTCATCCACTAAGTCAAGTTCCATCATAGAATAATGTCATGGTTGATACTTGCTGACTCATTTTAATGGTATAACCTAAATAAGAAATATCAAAATGATTTATTGAATGATTTTAATCCAAGACCATATACATTTTATCTCATGATCATGTTTGTTTTAAGTTATGTTTAGTGTAGAGTTTCAAATATTCTTCACGCTAATGAAAATCAAATCTAACACTATTAGTCAGAAGCTACATTAAAAAATAATTTAACTGGTCAAACGTGCTCATTTGGAATGCTATTTAGACTCTAGTTTCAAGCCAGCTAAAATTATTTCCTATAACTTATGCAATCATTATTATTAGTATTATGTATCACTATCATTATTGTTGTTATCATTATTTATTATTATTATTATTATTATCATCATTATTTTTATTGTTATTTCTATTATTGTTATCTCTTTTTTTAATTTATATTTTTATTAGCCTTATTTCTTATAGCATTACTATTATTATTTATTATTTATTATTGCTATTACTATTATCATTTTTTTTTAAATTTTATGCTATATTTATTTTTTCATTATTTGTTTTAATAATAATAATATTATTATAATTATTATTCTTGTTATTATTATTATTATTATTACAATTATTATTATTTTTACTATATCTTTTCTTATTTTGTACTTTTTTTGTTCTAAAGTTTTAATGACTAATTAAATTTTGTGTCAATAAAATTATAAAATGAGTTCATTTTTCTGCTTTCTTTTGCTTATTTCTATACTGCTATTATTATTAGGGGCATTTACATACATAGCACTCAATTCTTATGAATTTACACCTATATCGCACCTAAATTTTTGTATTTACAAATATTATATGGAAAAAAAAAAGCCCAAAAAATGAAAAAAGAATACTTGAAGCTTGGAGAGGATGGAGGTGTGCAAAATCTTTCATCCTCCCCTCGTTTGATAGCCTTGTCACACACTCCCTTGCTACAATACTTGTGTTTTCACGATTGTCGTGAAACAAAAGCCAATGATCCACAATTACTGGGGTAATATTGGCTGTCATCGTCGTTCAAACGGGTGACATTAACTAGTCATGAATATTATTGCCAGTTTGAACGGCAACAATATCGGTTTTTGAACTTTTTTTTTAATGCCGAAATGCTAGAATACCTTTTTATAGTTTCAATTTTAAAAGTTTTGTTGTAGCTCATTTAAGTCTTCTACTTTTCATTAACAGCCTTCTCATTTATTCTTTATGCAGCGATTTTACAATTTCCAGCTGTTCACAAGAGACAACCTCCAAGACCTGGCTATCAACGTATCAATCTTAATCGTAAGTTTGTGTTTTCTTCCTAATTAATATCTTTATGCTGCAGTTTTTTTATGCCCTTTTCTTGTTTGCGATGGTTAGTTGTGTTTATTGGAAGAAGTAGAGGAAAGACAAGATGGCAATAACAAATCTAGAAAATGAATGAATGAAATCACTCATTTTAGGTTTATAATTATATATATTTTTTTGTTTAAAAAAGTACTAGAACAAATCTTAGAGCGGGAAGCCCACAAATTATCCTATTAACTTCTATTTTTACTTTGAGCATGCTGACCACAAAGAGCAGAGCACTGCTACTTCGTTTCCTTCCAGGGACCAAACTTTATTCTATAACCTCACCGCCAACTTTCTTTTACCTTCAAGGAGGTACAAAATCCTATAGCAACACACCACCATGTCACACACCGCCATATTAAGCAAGGATGAGCTGCATCCTTTTAGCCATGGAAAAAAAAGATTCTAGAAAAAACTAGAAAGAAGGAAAATAGTCAAAGGAATTCTAGAAGGATTCATATAATTCCAAAAATATGCCGAAAGAGACGAGAGACGAGCTTCAAAAGAACTCTAGAATATTTTTGAAAGTTCTAGAATCATGTATATGTAAAGATTTTAGTCTATTCTAATGTAATCTAGAAAGTTTCCACTGGATGGCGGAGGATTATAAATGAAAGTCATTCCCCCTCATTTGGAATCATCCTAAGTTTTCTAAGCAACCAAGTGTGTAATACCTCATTAGTTAGTTAGGTGTTCCTTTTTTCAATAAATTTGTTCTTCTTTTTTAGAGAGTATTGTGCTTTTAAGTTCGAACGTTGTAAGTGTTAGAATAATTTAGTGCTTAGGAAGAGTGCTAAAGCCGTATGGATGACTGTGAGAAGCTTGTTCGTGATTGTTAGTATCAGAGCCAAAGTTAAAGGCATGCAAAGAGTGTCAAAGAACACGTCATGGAGTTTGAAGCCACTAAAGTGAAATCATCTCAACAAGGGCGAGGTTGTCATGAGCAACGGGATCGTGTTGCATCTAAACCACTTGGAAGGTTTGAGGAGATATGCATAGTTTTGATTCACACCTTTCTTGGGTGGAGGAGGCTATGAATGACATAATGGCCCAGATAGAGAATCTAGACCAAAAGGTCGATGGCCTCGAGGAGGACATCACCATCAATTTCACAATCAGAGATATGATGCTCCAAGTTGAGGAATCCTTAAAAAACCAAATAACGAAGATGCTGGATGACCTGATGAGGGAGCTCCATGAGGTACAACGATCACATGACGAAGAGATGAGCAGCTTCCGTGCCAGCTTGGAGGAAATGCGTGGAGATATATTGCTATGCAAGAGAGCACTAGCGACATCAATCAACCACCTTACTTTTGAAGCCAAGCGTATTGAAGTGCCAGAGCCTAAGAGTTTTGGAGTTTGCAACCCCAAAGAAGTAGACAACTTCTTGTGGGGGCTTGAACAATACTTTGGAGCCATGGGCATTATTGATGAAGATGCAAAAATTTAATTTGCTATTTATCTCTCCGACATCGCTATACTGTGGTGGAGAAGAAGGTGAAGAGACATAAAGAAACATATGCGCATCATATCCATCTTCGATGACTACGCGAAAGAGCTAAGGGACAATTTTATCCCGAGAATGCGGAGTATGAGGCTGGAGCCCGACTGCAATGACTCAAACAAGTAGGATCGATTCAGGAATACATTAAGGAGTTTACTAGTTTGGTCCTTGGAATACCTGACATGTCCGACAAGGATGCTTTATCCAACTTCATAGATGCGCTCCAACAATGGGTAAAGACAGAGCTTAGAAGGCGCAGAGTGTAATATCTTGCTACTACCATTGTCGTCGTTGAAAGCTTAATTGATTACTCATAAGAGTCCACAAAGCCCAAAGATAAGAAGAGTACCTATGTCAAAAGTGGGGGAGTCAAACAAGGAAGAGACCCGTCATGAATCGATCTCATCCAAGGGCAAAGACAAAGGAAAGCTTAAAAAAACAAAATTACGCCGCATAACAACTGCTTTTGTGGTGGACCTCATTGGGCAAGGGATTTCCCTCAAAAGAAAGCTCTGAACTCTCTCCTTGCATGTCATCATGAGGAATGAGGTGATATGACAAAACAAGCAGAAACAATATAACTGCAAAATGTGGTGCAATCCTCTAAAGAAATCCTGACAAAAGGGCTGTTCTTTGTGGAAATGATTGTAGGTAGGACAACTAAAAAAACAATGATAAACATGGGAGCTTGTCACAACTTCATCTCTATTGAAGAAGCAAAAAAGATGTGTCTGCAAATAACTGGAGGAGCTCAGCGGCTAGGGCAATTCATGGAGTGGCCAGAGGAGTAAAGATGAGTGTCGGAACATGGTTAGTACCTTAAAATTCTTTGTTATCCCAATGAATGATTTCAAAATTGTTCTAGAACTAAACTTTTTAGATCAAGTAAGGGCATTCCCTATACCCTTTGCCAATAGCTTATGCATCTTGGAAGGCAATCAAGCTTGCCTATTACCAACAATAAGGACTAACAAGCAAGAAGCTAAAATGCTATCGATCATCCAATTCACGAAGGGCACCGAAAAGAGGAGGAAAACTATTTAACTACTCTTCATGACTCATATAATGAAGAACCAAAGATCCAAGAAGATATGCCAATGGAGATAGCAACGATATTTGATGAGTTTGAAAATGTCTTATAGAGTTACCAAAGAAGCTATCACCGAGAAAAAAAGATAAACCATCTGATCAGGCTAGAGCCAGGGGTTGAGCTACCATCCATGAAGTCTTAATATATGACACCCCTCTCTCATACAACTATTTATGAAGGAAAATGCCCAAAAGCTTTGAAGTTTGCCTATTTCGAAAGAAAATAAAAGAAGTTGGTTTGAGCATCACCGCTTAGGATTACAAGAAGGACAAAGAAGTGGGCGACCAAGAAAAGGAGACATGTGGATTATAAAAATAAAGATTCATCAAGAGGAAAACCTAAGCAAGCACAACCAATAATAATCACTTCTTTTAATAAGAAAGTGGATAAAAAATTGGCTGATTGGATCAATCATCGAGGAGGGATACCAAACTACAAGAAGTACCTCATCAAGTGGAAAGCACTACCTGATAGTGATGCCAGCTGGGAATATGAAGACATTGTGTAAAAAAAAAGATCCAATAGTATTAGGAGAAAGACGCAATGAGGGCATTGCAAACTTAGGTAGGGGAGAGTGTCACACACCGCCATCTCAAGTAGGGATGAGCCACATTCTTTTAGCCATGTAAAAGAATATTCTTTAAAAAACTAGAAAGAAGAAGAATAATTTAAGAAATTCTAGAAGGTTCCACATAATTCAATAAATATGTTGAGAGAGGCAAGTTTTAAGAGAACTCTAAAATATTCTGGAATGTTCTAGAATAATGTATATATAAAGAATAATGTCGAACTAGATTAGTCTATTGTAATGTAATCTTTAAATTTCATTAGGGCTTGGGGAGGACTATAAATAGAAGTCCCCCCTCATTTGAAATCATCCAAGGTTTCTCAGCAACCAAGTGTGTAGTTCCTCATTACTCGGTGAGGTGTTCCTTTTTTCAATAACTTCTGCTTCTTCCCTAGAGAGTTTTGTGCTTTTAAGTCCAAACATTGTAAGTGTTAGACTGATTTAATGCTTAGGAAGAGTGCTAAAGCCGCACTGGTGACTTGTGAGAAGTTTGTCCGTGACAACTAGCTTTCACTCATAATAGGAAGACTTTGGATTTAAAACAAATCACAACTATTAGTCTTTTTTGTGGTATTCTAAATAGGTTTCAACACTCCCGTCAAGCTGTATTGACACCATTTTAGGGTTCCCAAAAGGTGTTTAAGATGTGAATTTAGCGCGGAGGTGGTAGTAGAATAGCCAGGAAATGAGAATATATGAGGTCTGGCATTTGGAAACGGAGAGGAGTTCGACAACTGTCCAGGTTGAAAGCAACAGAGAATCATGAGACGCCGACTCTCAAGGGATCCACTATTTATTTCTGAAAATACTACTAACACACCACTTGTAAAAAGAATATTATACATCACTGCTTAAGAAAGAAATTAGAATGCAATGTCCAAAATACACAAGCAAAAGTAAAAAGTGTCTAAAATGTTGGACATAATAAGATATAAATAGTTCCATCTCAAAATAACTTTAATTCTAATTTAAAAGTAAATTGAAATTGTGCTCATAAGGCTTGTCTACCCAAGAGATTTAGAATTTAGGGTTTCCAAGTGGTAAATTTACCTCTTCAGGCCATACGAGACAAGATCTTCCCTATTCCACTCATCTCGTGTAAAAGGGGGATTATGGAATCTGTGAAACCGTGGAATCTCACGGAACCTAGGGGTTTGGACAACTCTCGCGTTCTTCATTCTGATTAGGAGAAGCCTTTTTTTTCTAGAAGCACCCAGATCTCATTGTCTAATGATCTTTGTCATAAACACTTTAGGAGATTTTTAAATTTGTGGTTCACCACTCCTATCTGATCAGTTGTTTGGGGGTGCGTTGTTGAGTTGATCTCGAACTTGATACCTAGCTTGCTCCATAAAGCTTTCCAAAATAGCTTAAAAACTTCTTATCTCTATATGAAGTGATGATATACTCGACCTCCCTTAATAATGATAATTTAGGTGGTAGGCTGTAAGCCAGAAAATCTTGAAACTCTCTTAACAGGGGCTGTTTGTCTTGTTTTTGACTTCTCAAACTCACTATTTTCTAGTACAATGAATGCTAGTCTTACTATTGTTTCTCTAAGGACTGCAAAAAGATAATTTGTGGAACCATATTATCAAAATTTGGTTTGAATGCCCTTTACTTTGAACTCCTTCCAAGGTAAGAGTGCAATACGCTTTCCATTTTTGGTGAAAGAATGTGTTTTTGTAGCCATCATGATATGTGCAACAGTCAAACTCCTGGACTTATGATAGCCAATGTCCATTTCCCTCTTCCAATCCTAGTGGGTTCCTCAGATTTCATCTTCTAGTCTATTCAAAAACATTTCCAATAACTATTTCGATCCTCTCACACCTTTTAGGGGCCCTAGAATGGTGTTATTTTGCATGATTAAAAGGTCGCCATATTTTCTTACCGTTTCATAGAAGTAGTCAATTTAGTTTGTCGAGGATTATAGTAACTAAAAATTAGTGTGGCGGTGAAGCCATCCTACTAGTTTATCATGGATTCGACATACCAATTTAATCTCACTTGGCCTATGCACCTACATACACCTGTGCACACGATCATCAAATTTTACCTCTTCTAATATGAATTATTCCTATATAAGGAAGCGACAGACATTCTTGATATTATTCATGCATGTACCAATTCCTTGATATTTTTTTTTGAAATAAAAGTTTCATCTTACTATTAATTTTATCAAAGCGTAAAGCACAATGTGAGCATTAGATTTTATATGCTCTTCAAAGCTCACATTTTAAAGCAAAATGACCCTTCTATAAACCAAATCAGAAATTGGCGATATAAAATTTTTAGTGTATAACTAATTGTGCGCATGCTTGCAATACAAGGGTTAAAGGCTTTGCACACTTGCTATAGAAGGCTCTCCTTTTTGGTCCCTCTCGAACCATAGACCGAAGTTGAATTGGGAAAACTGCACATCGAAGGCTTTGCTTCCATTCATCTCAACCTAGGTCGAAGTCGAATAGGGATGACAACAAATTGAATGCTCTACTCCCGCTCCTCTGGAACACTGGACCAAAGTTGAATAGGGAGTAATTGCAGTTGAAGTTGAAGGCTTCACTCCGTTGTACTTCTTATGGGTGTCAAATTGAGTTTGCGGGTTAGGCTCGGAAAATTAAATGGGTTAGAAAGCTGAACCCGAATTCGACTTGCTGTCAAACTGTTGACCCAAATTCGACATGTATAACAAGTTTAACATAAGGTATAATAGCTATTCAAGTTAATTTCAAGTAAATTTTTTTGAGATAGCGGGCTAATTACTTATTTTGAGTTAATTTTAGTTTAGTAGGTTAGTTTTGAGTTGGCAAATAAACTCATACTCCATGAAAAAAATTAAACTAGTGAGCATTGCTCACACGAAAGTTATTTAGTTCAGTATGAACCTTGATTTTTCCAGTCGAGTTTGGGTTGAGTTGTGTTGGGTCAATTTTTTATGTCCTCTAGTGCTCCTCTTGAACACTTGGCCAAAGTGAAATAGAATGCCTTTATTTTCTATCACTATACCGAGAAGCTGAATAAAACCAGCGTTCTTCGCTTCCGCACGCACCCTTCACTTGCAGTGACCGCACAACAAGAATGCGAAGCTAGCCTGCGGTACTTTGCGTTTGAAGTGCGCTTCGAAGCGGACTTTTCAAAAACTGCTTATTGTTTTGTCTTTTTTTTACTGCAATTCCTTTAGTCCAGCATATGTATTTATCATAAATATTCCTTGGTGGTTTGGGAAATTTGGCTTTGAAAATTTGTCTATGGTTTTACATATATTCCATCCCTTTTTAAAAGGTTTTAGCAAACAATGTGTTTTAATATCCTTCTAATTACTTTTTTTATTGACATTTTGGGATTAGGATTGTATCATTTTTTTTCTTTGCCTCAATGAATCGCTTTGTCAAATTATTTTATGATTTTGCACTCAGTTTTTTTAGCATAGTTCTATGTCTCTTTTATGAGCTGTTGCCTAATCAAAGTATATTCTGTTGCGCATATTGATTTTTCAGAAAATATATTCCTTTCTGCTGCACAGATTCTATTGTTTCAGTTTGAATAAAACCATACTCTCAAATTGCGACACATAAAATTGATTATCTTGTTTCTCATGCGCCACATCAATATTTACGGAATACCCTCACATTATGTATATCGGTCATGAAAGCTTCTTCTAGGGATTGACAACATTTAAAAGAATGTATAAAGCCTTCAATGTGGGAGTGTAGCTTTACTCATTTTGCTGTTTCGTTAGTCTAACTATTTGTCTACATGTTGACATTTCATTATACACCAACATTTCGTGTCCATCTGACTACTTGTTATTGCAGCTTCTATTTGGGAAATCAGAAGGCTGAAAACTGCTGACTCTGCAACTTCCAAAAGCCTTGTGACGAGGATATTGGAAGTTCATTCAACTATTTGGGATAGATTGAAGAAGCGATATACCTCACATTTTGAGAAGACCATTCCTTATGCTTTACTTTGTCAAGTTGGAGGTTGATTTCTCATGCAATGCTTTTATTTATGCTTTTTTTTTTTCTTTTGAATGAAAGTTGTGTTAAACCTCCTCACATTAAAAATTGAGGAAGATTAATATGTCAAAGGAAGAAAAATATAAAAAGGAGGACGAATCACTATGCAACTAAGCAGCACTTAAACTAAATAAGGGATAATATTAAATCTTAAGGTCCGGTGTATTCTTGTTCATAAGAGTTTATTTGTTCCCCTTGTGATTTGTCTTAGCCAAAAATATTCTTGGAAGATGATATTCTTGTTCCCCTTGTGATCTTTTCCGGTTCCTTTTTTTTTGTGAGAACACTTTTTGTTTCTTTCATATCATAACGTGAAACTTTTTCTTATTGAAATTGGGCAACGCACAAATTGAAGAGATATGCATACCAACTTTGATTAAATGAGCTTTAGTAGGTGTTTTGGCTATGTAAGTGACTCATCTTTGAATAGACACTTTCAATGGAACTTGAGTATTCCAAATACAACTGAAGAAGGGTGTGTGAATTCTAATATTTATTCAAGAAGGGTAGAAATTTGAAATTGAATTGTCTACTAGAGTACAACATCCACTTAGGCTTATCATGATTAGAGTTGAGCCAAGTTTGATTTGTATCAGTATGGTGCTAACTTCTTTTCACTAAAATTGCCAACCATGAGGATCCGCACCAAAAAATTAATATTTCAAGCAATTTGGGCAAGGCTAGGATACATAGTAACAAGAATTTTTATCATAAATCCATTTGTCTTTATATAAAATTTGAGTATATCTCCATTATGAATTATTTCAGAGATGCTAAAGAAGAAGGAAGGTTGAAGAAGCTTATTTCATTCTGAATATTGAGCGATGAGAACCTTCAAAAATTGGAAGAGGAAATAAAAAATAAAAAGTACTTGTTTTTGATAATAGATCCGACCAATGAGTTGAATTTCACTTAAGAGGGTTTTTCATTTATATTGTAGAAGAAGGAGATGTTTATAATGACGGATTATAAGACCTAGTTTTTTGGCCCTTAAGATGTTAAAAGTGGCAATATTTATGCTCTCTCTCTTCAATGCATTCCTACATAAATTTTATTTTAATGTCGTTCGATTTGTTTTTCGTTCAATTATTCTCCAGAAGAATGCTAAATAATACATTTGAATTGGAAACAAGATATAGTTGATCTCTGATCAAATGTTTATTTGACTGATCACTCTAAAAAAATCTATTATAGAAAAGAAAACAATGGGAAAAACTCTGAAGAGTTTTCACACATTTTTTGTAAAAGAGGGAGATATATATACATCTTCCATAGGAATTGTAAAATAGGAATGAAATTAAAAAAAAAAAGAGAAATAAATAAGGGTTGAAAATCCTTTAGGAAAGCACACAGATTATAATTTGAGGGTCATAGAGACATAGATCTAATGATATTGAGCCTAGATCTGTTTGTCTTAAGTTCTTTGTTATCTGAGTGTTATAAGTAAGAAATTCAAATGGTACAAAGCCTTGATCTCTGTGCCTTAAGTTTTTTTCTATGATTGGAGCAAAAATTCAACACTCCCCCTCAAATTTGATGGTAGAGATCTATCATTTCATGTTATCTTATGATATTTTTAGTGTTGGGTTGCAAAATCATTAGGTGAATATGTTGTCCAGTTGATTTCCTTTGATATTGTCTGAAATAGGGTGCTAACATCGCCCTAATGAGGGTGCTAAAATAGCACCTAGGCACGGGCACTAATTGTCATGGGGGCCAACCCGCGAACCAGCGCGACGGTGTGAGAACCCTCGGGCTGGAAGAATCGCGGTCCCAAGGGGAAGCTCCACATGCTGCTGCACCGTGATGTATTTTTTGGATTCTTCTTGCCTTCCCACCCCTTTCTTTTGTTTAGAAGTTTTTTGGGAGTCTATAAATTGCTATCATCTGTGTGTGGGAGTCAGTTCTTGTCGTGTTTGTTTTTCAGATGTCCTATGTAAAGTCTTTTTCCCTGTTCTAGGGTTGTATCCAAGGAGATGGTGGTGCTCAGGCTGTATCCTACTCCGAGGTGGTGTTGGATCTTTTCCTTTCATCTTCCCCAATCCGTCTCCTCCCCTCTCCTTAGTCACCAGTCTCTCCCCTCCTTCATTTCCTGCAGTCAACCGCCTCATACTTGTAGTTTTACCTTGTTGTCTCGCCATCATTCTTCCTTCTCAGCACTTCCAACTGACTGTTCCTCGCCCCACTACCGCTGCTCTTGTTGTCCAGCACCTTTCAGCCACCCCCTCCCCCTGCTTGCCGTCGGTCACTTATGACCCTCCATATTAGTTGTCCTTACAATTCTGCACCTTCCCCATTGCTGTCACCACCCCCATTAGCCATCTCGACCCACCTCACTGGCCTCCATCACCTTTGAAATACTTGTGTCGTGTTTGTTTTGTGCTGTTATTTTCTGTCGTGTTTTGTTGTGACTCTTTCTTTACATTGATAAAAGTTTGTTTTGTTTGTTTCTGCTGTTTTCCTACAAATTCGAGTATCATTGTCCTATATCTACATCAATTTTTTCCATCGATATCTAATTTTTGTCTTGGTTTAGTTAAAGTTTCGTTTGGCTTGCACTCTATCAATTTAGTTTCTTTCAATAGATCCATAACATATTTTTGTTGGGAGAGAATTCCTCTTGATTTCAGTAGCATGGTGTGCCACAACCATTTCATGATCATACAATCAATTTCTTCCTATATTAATTACTTTGGGTCTCGACTGCTGAGATAGATCCACAAGGTGCTAGATCTTTCATTTTCTCTTTAGAAAAATTTTTACGTTTGAGACCTTTTAAGGTAATTTTTTCTGTTGACAAGTTTGTCGAAATACTCAGAATTCTCCTTTGGTTTGATTTTCACCATTAATCATGCTTGATTCTTTGAATTCTTTTGAATGGAAGTCAAAGAATCCGATATAGTGACTAGAAGGAGAGTTTGGTAAGACAGAGAAGATTGGAAGTGGAAACCCTAACCTTACAGAATAAAAATAAATGTTGGAAATGAAAACCCTAATTTTAGAGAATAAGAATAAATGTTGGGAGTGGAAATCATAACCTTAGAGAATAAGAACAATTGTTAGAGATAAAAACTCTAACCTTAGAGAATAAGAGCCAAGGTGGGAATGAGCATCATAACTTTGCTCCGACCTCAAAATATTAAATAAAGTGAAAAGCTCTAAAGTATCTTCACTTTTTTTTTTGTACAGGAGGAAAGATATATGTACATCTCTCATTGGCATTACAAAGTAGGAATAAAATAAAAAAATGAAATAAATAGGGGCCAACAATTCCTTAGGAAAACACATATTACAATTTGAGGGTCATAGAGAGAAGATTTAATGATATAGAGATTTAATTCATATGCCTTAAGTTCTTTGCTATCCGAGAGTTGCAAGTAAACCTATCCAATGGTACAAATCCTTGATCTGTATGCTCTGTATGCCTTAAGTTCTTTGCTATGATTGGAGCAAAAATTCAACAAGTTATCCAAGAAATAAGTTTTTTTATAGATTTATTTCTGGTTGCAGGATTCTAAAATTCTTTTTACAAAGATTTTTAACAAAAAGGAAGCCCAAGCATTTAAAATGAATCGATTCAATATAGCAACCCATACTTTCGACAGTAGAGCCACCTTTATTATCAAAAGCTTTCAAAATAAATTAGCAGAGACTTCGAAAAATTAATAATGGAGTTGCAGGCATTTTTGAAAAGAAGATATTTTTAGAGATGAGAGCTTAATAATGTCTGGATGCAATTCAAAAGAGTAAGATATCATTCATATATTTAATGCTATTGATTGAAATTTATCATTTACCACACTTAAACTGGTGAATTGAATTGTCATTTGCTGCAACTCTATTCATCTTGTGAAGATTATCTTTAAAGATAGTTACAAGGAGGAAAGTTGATCACTTTCAAAGTGTCTAAAATATGATCTCAATTGCTTCCAACATAAAATCAATCTTGAAATTGAAAATAAAATATTCATGTTTACATTCACTAAAAGAATAGATAAATTGATAAGCAACTCCATTACAGTCTAATGTCCCTCTTTCTTTTGCTAAGGCACGTTGAAAGATGTCTAACATGTTTGTAAGAATGATCTCAAGGCAATTAGTCAACATGCTAGTTATTATTTTGTAGATAACATTGAGAATAGAGGCTGTGCATGTTTTCAATTATTGCCAAATCAAGACACAAAAGCTCATGTATTATCTGGTCAGTTACAAAAAGTCAAATAAAGCCATAATAGATTTGAAATTCAACCCATCTTAATACTATCTCTGACCTTTTTAATTTCGGTCAAATTTTCCTTATTTCTATCCATCAAGCCTTGGAATAGATACATATTCAGAAGAAGTAGCATGATAAATATGTAAAATGGATTGAATATCTTCAAGACGGCACTTTGCAATGAGGCTTACATTTAACATTTAAAATATACCATCAGATTCACTATTTTGGGGGGGCATGCATTAATGTGCATAATTTTTATAGAATATGAAATGAGTTTGCGACGTGTCATTACTTAGATTAGAATTATCATTATAATAGTAAATGTCATTTTTTCCTTTGGCCTCTTTTGTTGGTCAGGATGGATTTCTATATAAAAGTAGTATGATTTACATTCACTTGATCTCTCCTTAGTCCTTGTGATCATATTGTTTGAGAAATGCATTCTGAAGGTATGGAAAATCACATTGCTTTTCGAGATTTTAATGTCCTTCTTTAAGGAAGGATATTGCAAGGATTTTTTGTTTCTGTCATGCATGTCAAATGTTAAGGAACCTTCTATCATGATTACTATTGTTTTTGTCCCTTTGATTTCCTAAACTTTGTTAATCATTTTTTCATGTACACTTTTCTTACTAACCATTTGATTCTCTAGATTGATTTATTTATAGATTATGTAGAACTGTTTGTAGTTATGTTAGTATAATTGTGGCGGTTGATAACAATCTATAATGGCTCTTTTCATTTCATGCTTCAAGACTATTGATGCATCTGATGCAGCAACATCGCTCTTTAGGGCAATAATGTGGTTAGTTTAGTTACCCAAGACCATTGATGCATCTTATGTAGCAACATCACTCTTTAGGGAAATAATTGGGCTGGAGTCACCTAAATCCATACACTTTGATAGAGTTGCTAGATTTATTTCATATTTCAGGAAAATTTTATTAAAATTATTTGGTACTTTTATTAAGTTTCATTAGTCATTCATCCTCAAATTCACGATTAGACTGAGATAGTAAATATGTCCTGAAACTTTGTTTAGATATTTGGTTGGAATAGGTTTCCGTAGCTGGTTACTGTATCTTTTCATAACCAAGTTTGTATATAATAACATGTTTGCCTATGGGCATGTCAACATTCGAAATTATTTGTGGATAAAACCTTAAAAAGCCTTTAAATATCTTGTGTCTTTACTACTGCATGTCTTTTCGATTTTTCTGTATCACCTGCACAAAACATAGGTTATTTATAGATGGGATTAATAAGTAGATTGAATTGCATAATAAAAAGAACTTGATAATTTGATAGATAAAAGAAGAGTGCATATGAAGAAAGTTTTCGTGATTTGCATATCTCGAATGCTTTGCACATAATAAATTGTAATTAAAGGTGTGTTTTCCTTCCAATTGTAGAAAAAACTAGTTTTAATGCTTATACTTTAGATTTTGGGCTTGATATTTTATGAATACTATCTTCTAGATTGAAGATATATTGTCTTATCAAAGAACATTTGACCCTCAATAAGTATTGTCGTGTAAGAGGGATTTATATTACAACTAATAACTTCTGTGAATCCCCTCATTTCATTTTCACTTGCTTACGTGAATATTGAAAGCACTGTTTTAGTTGTAGTAGTACTTTCGAAAAATGCTGAGCACAGGTTTTTGTTTACGTGGAAAGACAATCCTCCTTTAGATTATAGACTTGGATGATCAAGGAGGATTTACAAAACTAGCTTCTAAACTTCTGGATTACTACATCGATCTTAACTCCCTAGAGAACAGATCTTTGCGTCCAAAGGGTGTTTGTGCAGTATAAGCTTTCTACGAGATCAAATCACCCCACCAAAGTTTAAATGAGTTGATTAACGAGTACGACATGCAGTAATTACAAAGAATTGTCACATTAGAAGGAAAAATAAGACAATTGAAGATAACATGGAGACTAATTGACATTATCCCTTAGATGGATGAGGTGGACCCCAAATACATTAATTAAATGTTCGTTGCTTGTAATTTAATAAACGTTTTGAGTGATTGTATATTTTTTCTACGTTTGCATCTTTTGGTGAACTGAATTTGAAACTTTTGATCCACTAGTGGTTCAGAAGTACCATCATCAGAATTATAAGGTTGCTTTGACTCTATGATAATAATACGCTCAACAAGAAAATGGTCAAGGGAGAATAACTCATCAGGAGGATATTGTTTAGTGACTTTGCAAGTACTTGTGGTGCCAACCACATCAATAGGGCTAGAGATGGATTTTCAATTGGTTCCAAAATCTGGGTGCATGCTAGACTTAAAGTTGGAGGCGAGCTATCAATGCATTTGAAGGAAGATTCGGATCATTTGTTTGCTTGCTTTATATTTGGGTATAATGAGATTTCCTCAACTTTGGGTGAGTTGTGCTACGTTTTGTGTAATTATGATTTGAATTTTAAGAGGAATAATATGATTTTATGCTTCCGAATTCATTCTTCTTCCAATATCCACATGCAGAGCCCATCTGGACCTCCCTTTTTTGATAAATAGCACCATCCATTCAATTCGGACCCTAAACATTAATGATAGCCGGGATGTCATGCAGTAGCAACATCCACTTGTGAATGCGCGTGAAAAATAAACTCGATGATAATATAATATGGATTTGTTAGGGTAGTAAATAATAAGATGAGGAAATGGACTCCAAACTGGAATGATTGGTAGATTCTTGAAAAGCCAATGCGAGAAGACCACTTAAAACCTACACATTGAATAGCCATTCACGTAATAATATTGTCAAAAGAAAATAATACAGTAGTTATCTTTAGAAATAATATAATAAAAATGTGACATGTATCAAGAAGCCTAACAATGAGGACACTAATTAAATGCACGTTAACCTTAAATGTATTTAATATTACAAGATTGGGATGACTATAAAAATGACAGAAAAAAATGAATTTTGTTGTTAATCAATAACCACTTCAAGAAAATTGGAGTAGGTTGACTATAAGTAGAACGTTGCTCATTTTGAGTGGGGAGAGTGGGTGGGGGGAGGGGGCCATTGTTTGATGATAATTAATGAGAAGTAATTGGGTGATTGTGTTGTGATTCCCTCTTGCACTAACAACTTGCGCAAATGAGCAAGGAGGAACCTAGAATGTGTGAGGAACTGCAGGTCGAATAGAGATACCCGTGGTAACAAATGGGAGAGGAAACTCATCAACTATGTTGGCACTGATATTGAACCTCAAGGGAGGCTAGTCACCAAGCAAGGAGTTATGGAATATTTAGAAATAGTTGAAGGGAGTGCAAACAGTGGAGTCCCTTAGGTAAGGTGTCAAGCTACGAGGTAGGGTAGATGAGGAATGATCCAGAAAGCAGGGACACCGCGCAAGCTAGAACCGGTGAAAACACTTAACAATTAAGGGATATCCAGCCCTGGGAAGCCGAGTTGAATGAGGTTGATTCGAAGCCCCCTTGGTTCATAAGTCTCCTTTAAAACCAGATTTGAAATTGATTTACCAAAATTGTCTACCTTTTTCTCCATCGGAGAGAACAACCAGATTTTGAAATAGGCTGCCCTTTTGATTCTCGATTAGAGTTGGCAGGAATGCACAATGATGGATCCAAGCCATTAGTATCCATTAGAACTACAGACGATGGAGTCAAAAGTTGCTTTTATCATTAAAATCTTCCTTGAAGGCATTGAAGAAAGAAAACAATTGCGTATAGAAAACAATTAAACTGGACCTTAGTACTTTTGAGAATGGATTTAAGTGGTTTGAACAAGAATTAGCACTTTTTCTTCCAGTTCTCCAAACTTGAGAGTTGAATTTGAATGCATCACAATTCTAGTAGCAATAAGTAACTTCGTTAATTCAAATCCACAGATAGATATTTTTTTTTGTATTAGAAGCTTCTATCATCTCATTCCACTTGTTAACTATAAATGAAAATCCATCAAACTTCATACATCCTCTTCATACAAGAGATTCTGGATTAGTTTAGGGATTTAACTTGATGAAGAAAGTTCTTGGTTTAATAAATGAAAATGATGCCAGTCGCTATTTCAATATCATTTCAGAGCTTCCAGAAATTCCTTTTGTTAATTCAAATATTGGATACATGTAAGAATCTGAAGAAGATGAGATGCTTTTTATTCTTCTTAACAGAGTACAAGACACTCATATGAATATTATCTGTTTCTTTTCTAATGGAAGGACATGAATGTACTCTATGGCCAACGTTTTTTCAACGAAAGCATAGAAGACCATTTCCACAATCTTTTGCAAAATGACGAATAACATCAAGGGATTTGTCTGCTTGTGCTCGAGGCTCTAGTATAGAGAAGAAGGGCAGGTAATGTTACCATCCTGTAATTATTGACCAGATCAATGTGTGTTTTGGATTTTGGGATTTCTTAAGAAATAGTGGCACACTTGCTTTCTATTCTGGAGAAGCATGAAACCAAGTGCAAAAGCTTTTTTCAATTCGTGTTTCCTAGCTATATTTCTTACTTACAGAGCTGATTATAGCTCAAAGCACATTTGAAGAAGGTGGGGTCACAATACTAAGATGATAAATTTACTCATTTTTGTGGAGATTTTACTTGATTTACTACATTTATTTTCTTTTTTGATTGCATCCTATGAGCGCTTAGACACTAATTGACTCATATAAATGGCACATGCATCACCCATGTTTTTTTGATGTGGGAGTGGAGGAGGATAGAGGTATGATTTTTGCCTCAGAAAATACCATTATGGGATTTGTCGTGCCAACAAAAGTGGGTCTACTCGCGGGCCGCAATTTTGCTTTATTTTGAATCAGAATTAGGCTTTATTATTGTCTTAGTGTTAGTATTCTTTGAAAATATGTAAGAACACCTTTTGGCTTGATTCTATGCGTCTAGAGATTATTTTCTTTAGATTTCTGCTTTTAGGAGTGTTGTACCTTTCTTTTCCTTCAAGTAGTGAGCCTGTATCCTGACTGAGAGTAGATACTGAGACCTAGCAGACAAAGTCATCAACCTATTTTGTTTGTTGTTTTCTCATACAAGACAACAATCGTGTTGATTCTGTTCTTCGAATCCTTGTTGATTCTCATATTTACCATTATTTTTATTCCACAAACATTCTCAATCTTCATATTGAGTCTCGTACACAATCTTGGAATAATTAATCAATTTCATTTGGTGTCAGAGTTAAATTCTAATCCAAATTTTTTACCCTAACAGAATTTATATCCTAAACCTGTCACACCTCCATCAAATCAAACCCAACCATAAAATTGAGCACACCCTCCACCCATTGGCACTTTCGACTCATAAAATCCTACCCTTCAATTGATTGATACCCTAAATTGAGGATTCGTTATGCCACCAAGGAGAAATACTCAAATGGGTGTCGAAGTGATCAAAATGGAGGATATGTATAGAAAAATCCTCCAATGGCTCTATGATTTTACATTCAAATATGCCATAAGAGATAATGACTTTATGGTGAAGGGTTACTTGTTAGATTTTAAGTGTTGTATGGATTTGGACAAGTTCATTAATAACTCCAAACCTTGGATTGGATCTTTGAAAATAATTGTATTTCAGAAGATAGGTATAACAACCCGAAATCTCAACAATCAAGATATTGTCTGCTTTGGCCTAATTGCCTCATGGTTTTATCTTGTTGCTGCAACTTCCTAGGAGGTCACCCATCTTGAGAGAGCTCCTGTAGAAGTATGCTTAACTTTGGAGTTTTTGCCAGAAGGTGCTTCTATGATTAAAAGTTCAACTTCATTCTATGTAAGGGGTTTCACAATCTCTTCCACTAAGTAACTGATATTCTCATCAGTTTTTTTAATCCAAAATTATCATCTTGGTAAATAAGATTATAGAGGCGGCCCTTACAAATTCAAAAGATGACTCTTATCATGTAGCACTTTGCCTAATCTTGGGTTTAAAAGGTTGCTCTGATGGCATAACACTTTAGATTGAATGAGATTTAATTTCCATCTTTAGATTGGTGTAATACCTTGTTACCATTTCTAACAACCCGAAATCCCAACTATCGAGATATTGTTTGCTTTAGTGTAATGACCTCACAATTTTATTCTGTTGGTGCAACTTTCTGAAAGGTTACTCATCTCGAGAGTGCTCCCGCACAAGCACCCTTAACTTCGGAGTTTCTAATGAAATTTCGTCTGTTATACCAGAAGGCGCTTTGATGATAAGAGTTCAGCTTCATTCTACTTAAGAGTATTACACTAATCTGAAGATGGAAATATCTTCTTGGTGGATGATTTTTAGTTAAAAAAATTTACAAGAACATCCATTATTTAGGTGTGGAAGATTGTGTAGCCCCTTAAGTAGAATAAATTTAAACTCTTAAAGATCCAAGCGTCTTTTGTTGTAATAGTTGGAGTTTTGACCAAAACTTTAAAGTTAAGCATGCTTGTATGGGAGCATTCCTGGGATGGGTGACTACCTGAGAAGTTATACTAATTGGACAAAATAGTGAGGCCATTAGGCCAAAGTGGACAATATTTGGACGGCTGAGAGTTTGATTGTTGTAATAGGAGAGAAACCCCATAGTCATCAAACTAAAAAATAGTGTTTCTTTTTAGTGGAAATTAGAATCTGAAGTGCTTGCGATAGTAAGGAGAGTAAGATAACTATGTGATCTAATATAAGGTGGGTGATGCGACACAAATATCTTTACACGTTATTAATAAGATATATTCCTAAAACCCTATTATGTGTACTAGATAATTTATTTGTGGAGTACATGACTGAATTTGAATAACTTATGTTGAAATGCGAGTTGGTGGAGCTAGATGAACTTACAGTTGCAAGATGTCAATGCAATATAGTTGCAGTTATATTGTTTCCTACTCGACGTGCATACCTTAACTTTTAAGATGAAGAAATAATATTGTAAACAGAGATCACCACACCCTATAGGTAGGATTTAGCCTTATGTTTAGGCATTGAGTGCACCACTTAGAATCCCTAAACCAATTTTATGTGAGAAAGCAGCCCAAGGTGAAGAAAAAATGGATGGATCTAACACTACCAAGACCTTTTCTGTCAATAATACCAGAGCTAAAATTTTAAGGAATCACAACAAAAATTCTTAAAACAAGAAATAAAATAAAACAAAGCACAAACGAGCCTCTAGGCCGAGTTGAAGTTGATGAACCCCAACTGGACAACATGTGTGGGGGTGGACCGTAGGTCAGGCATGGGGGTGGTTTAGAAGGTTGGTTGCGGCTGCAACAGGGTGGGCCGCAGGGAGTACTAGCGACAGCAAGTCAGGTGCAGGGAGGCTAGGGACAATAGGTAGAGGCGTTGGGAGGGTTGGCGGCGGTAGGTAGAGGCGTTGGGAAGGCTGGCGGCCGTAGGTAGAGGAGCATGAGTGGTTGGCTGCAAGCCAATTGGGTGGAGACACTAGGAATAGGAGGTGGTAAGCGTAGGGATGAGGGCAACGAGCAGGCAAGGGAAATACAGAGAGGATTTATAGTGATAAACACCACCTCAGAGCAAGATACAACCGGGGCACCACTTTTCCTCGGATACAACCTTAGGATGGAGAACCACTCCGACGACAAGAACTATGAAAACTACAAAAATCCAATTCCTAAACAATAAAGCAACATATTTATAGAAGACATAACTAGGAGGGGGTTGGGCGACAACCCTTAAACCTAAGTAGGGTTGGTCAGTTCAGCCTCCCTGTTGGACCCTCCACATCCTTGCTGAACCAGTTTAGCCCTAACCCCAACGTCACTTTTATCTTGGAAGGAGCTTGAGATAATGAACATTCATATTGAATTCAAGATTATAGCATCTTGTGCTATTTTTTTGTTGGTCTTAAGAAAGACACCATTAGAGTTAGCACTGGTAGCTCTAAAGGGCGGTGACTTTGAGGAATCAATATCAAAGATAGTAAAACCTCTGTTGAAGAAATTTTAGTTTGTTCAGATTGACAATTAACCTCTTGTGTTACCCCCACAAAGTGTCCAATATACTATAGATCTCATACCTAAACGGATTATTCCAAATTGTTTTGCCTGCTCAATGTAGCCATCCAAGTACGAGGAGTTGTTGAAGCAGGTTGTAGACTTGATGGCTAGAGACTTGGTCGTGGGAGAACTAGACATTGTGATGTTCTAGCTTTGATTATATTGAAAATGGATGACTCCTGATGTATTTATATTTATAGCAAGATTGTGAACAAAATTACCATCAAGTACTGTAACAACGACCTAGAATTTTAGATAGTGTGGGTGGATCTATAAAAGCATTGGTGTATTTGTAGAATAATAAGAAAGAGGAAAATTAGGAAAACCAGAAGTATTTGGACAGGAGTATGGAAGGAAGCTGCTGTTTTGTAGGAGGGCAATAAAGAAGTCTGTCGATAGTTATAGAGGATGGATTTGAGTGTTGAGGATGAACCATCACCTATTCCAAATCAAGATAAATGTACACCACTTGAAACAAAAGTGGTTACAATACTCTTTTGGAGAAGATAACCAAACAAACAATCTCCCGTCTTTAAAATCAAAATCAAATTGTCAAACTTATTCTAACATCATATATTTATAGTTCAAGCAATTTGAAATCCTAGTTCTACATCTTCTTTGAATTTCATATAAACTTGGCCCATATGGTCAATTGGGTATCCCTTGGGCGGTAAACTCCCAAACTGGTCCGGGAGAGATCAATTCTTGTCTCATAGGTCCGCTTGGGCGAATGTGGTTGGCACTTGTATTAGTTCCCCATTCCATGACTGAATGACATGTTAGATCATTTCTATGAAGCTAGAATCTTCTTCAAGATCAATTTGCATAGTGGTTACCACCATATTGAGAAGAGACTAGGAGATAATGGAAAATAGCTTTCAAGACTCGAGATAAAATTGTATGGGTGGACTATTATAGCTTTTGGTTTGACTAATGTTCTGAGCACTTTCACGTTACCGATGAACCAAAATTTTCAAGCATTCATAAGGTTATTTGTTGTATGTTTTGATATCATCTTAGCATACAACTATTTTGTAGAGAATCACCAACAACACTTATGAGAGATTTTTGAGATGTTTTGGGCAACCCAGTTATGTGTTCTCTTGAAGTGTTAATTTCTGCCTACGCAATCTTATTTTCTGGGGAGTTTTGCATTAGCGGCTAGCATTGAGATGGATCCATCTAAGATAAAGGTTGCCGTGAACTAGCATTGTCTATAGTTGTTTACCCACGCATGCCATTTCCATAGATTAAATTCTTTTTATTGGATTTTTATTGAAAATTCTATCTTTAAAGCGGTATCACTAATAGAGCTTCTCATGTCAAATTCTTTCAGTATGATGAGACACAAGCTATTTTTGAGGCATTGAAGCAACAAGCTACTCAGATCATTATTCTAGTTCTTTTATATTTCATTTAGGCAATCGAGGCTGAATGTGATACATCTAATGTGGGAATTTGAGTTGTGTTGTGTTATGATGAACACTATCGCCTTATTTAGTGAGTAGTTGAATGACTCGAGATGAAAATATTCGACCTTTGAAAGGCACATTTTGTGCCATAATATGAGCCCCCAATCACTGGAATCATTATCTGATGGCTAATTAGTTAGCTTTTTAATTTGATTTTGAAGCATTGAGAGTTTTGATTAGTTAGAGCAAGCTAAAAGGTAAATATGCCTCTTGGGTGTAATTTCTTTCTTTTATCAATTTTGTACTTAATCATAAAACTTTGAGTAAAAAAAAATGACTGATGTTCTGAGTCATCTTCATATGTTAATCACCACCATGACCCAAAGTTTGTTGAGTTTAAAGTGTTGGAAGATGCATATGCTATTGTCAAGGATTTTTGAGAAAATTTAGATTGATGGTCAAGATAGACTATATGAATAATTCTATAAATCTGGTGGCTACTTATTGCAGGATTGTTGTGAGTGCACTCCCAACATCTCTCTCTAGAAGTTAATGTTGTAGGAATGCCTGAATGTCAGGATGATTGGATATTTTGACAGGGCCAGTTCTTTTAATCAAAGAGAATTTTTTTTGGCCCAAGTTGACATCATATGTGAAGAAGCACATCAGACAATGAGCAAGGTGTGTAATTTAGCGAAGATGTGAAAGCATACTGCTAGTCTCTATTCTTTTCTTTCTGTCGCAGTGTCATTTTGGGTGGATGTGAGCAGACTTCGCTGTGGATTCTCATTGACCCAACAAATTAAGAATTTTATTATTGTGATAGCCCACTTCCACATAATGACAATTGGCACCTTACTTTTTTTTTACCTATACTTCAAGTAGATAGTTCATTTTTATGGTGGGCCCATGAACATCGATTCCGATAGAGATGTGAAGATTTTGAATCAATTCGAGATGACTTTATTGTGTAAGTTAGGTACAAATTTTTAGTTTAATTTGACAACTCACTCGATATAGATGGACAAATGGAGGTGGTGAATCGCAGTTTGGGCAACCTCTAAAGCTTTTTATAGGAAGTGCATTAGGTATTGGGACTTGATTCCTTCTTTCTAATCCTTGCTGATTCTCATATTTCGCTTTTTTTTTATTCTACAAATATTCAACCCTCGTATTGCGTCTCACTCACCATCAATGAACCCTTAGATTGATGTCAGTAACTCTGTAGAGAATTGAGCCACCAAAACTAATGTTGAATTAAAACTGAAATTTTTTTTACTCTAAACTAAATAGATTTTTTCACAACCCGATCCAGGAGATTGGAGTTATCGAGGTGTAAACAAACTGTCGGAATGGAAATTCCAAATTTATTTGCAACTATCAACTAATATAAAAAAAAAAACAGCTATTCAAACTTCTTTCCCATGCTAACAACCTCCAGTAAATTGAAGATTCCACAAAGTACAAAACGAATTCTAATAAAACTGAAATCTCATATTTAAACAAAAAATATGAGTTAATCTATTAAACTATTAGGTTCGTCTCTATAGTCATCTAAAATGAAGATTTTTAGGTAAATTTTTTTCTAGATGCATCAAGAAAACGAAAAGAAATTCTATGCTTGAGATTGGCTCTTACCCTAATGCTTGCACATGGTACTAAAGTCACTCGTTGGTTCACTCTTTTGTTTGACTCAGTTGTCGCTTGCCCACACATGATCAATTGTGAGCATATCCTCATAATCAGCTGCTTTTGCTCGTGTGCCAGACTCAAGCCTCCTTTTGCGCTTACTCACAGATTCTATCTCTCTTTGTCCGCTTGAGCCCTCTTCTCGCAGTTGCTCTCTGTTTGCTTGCACTCCATCTCCCGTTTCTCCCTTTCTCTCGCTTTCTATGCTCCCATGGATGTCGGTTTAGTTGAAATGACCTTCATTTTTGGTTTTTTTAATTTTTTTTAACTAGAATTTACAGCATTCTTCTTCAATATTTTTTCTTTTAGCTGAATAACTGAGTTCTTTATTTGAAACGCACAGGGTTAAGAGAATATTTTGTTGCAAATCCTTCACTGGCTCTCGACTCTTTCTCAACAGTTGAGCATTCCAATATTTTTTATGCCTCTTCCACCGCTTCTTTGGAACCTGTGGATTCAGAAATTAATGATGAGTTCTATGATGCAATTGCTTTTGATGGCCCCCTAGAAGATGAGGACAGTGAAAGTGATGATGAAGAGTTTTCCAAGGTAGAACGGTTTAAAAAATATTGGCATGTCCAATTGTGTCATCTCTAACAGGATTATTTGTTGTATTCTGTCACAAATTTTACCCAACCTTTTTTTTTTTCATTTCAGGCTGGAAAAGTGAAATTGAAGAACGTTTCTTGGGCTATTGCTAGTTTGGCTTTAATGAAAAGTGCAGGTTTCTACTTTAACCGAAAGCTTCATATTATCTTGGGCAATGTTTGCGTTATAAGATTTAGTGTGTAATCTAATATTTTTGTTGGCAGCAGCACTAAATAATGATTGCATTCTTTCGTGATCATAGTAAATTTGCAATGAATTTTTTATTTTACTCATCTTATATTGCCACTGTACTTTCTAATATTTTATCAATATGATGCAATTTGTTGGACGAGCTGTTGCAGAAGGAAAATATTTGTGTACATAAGACGTACGCAGGGGTTATTCAGGGGGTACAGGGGGGTTATATCCGGGTTATACCCCCTGTAACCTCCGTGTAACTTATTTGTATCTATGAAATTACAGAAACGCGGAACTCATTTGCAAGTTACAGGTAGTTTACAAAGAGGTTACAGGGGGGTTACAGCGTGGTATAATCCCGATATAACCCCGTTGTACCCCCTGAATAACCCCTGGACGTACGCAGCGCTGCGTACGTCTTATGTACGCAAATATTTTCCGTTGCAGAATGCGTTTTGCTGAATTAGTCTACCAGTAATGGTTGCGTATTAAAGTGGTCCTTACTCCTTTTATGCCCAGAGAATATCAAAATATATTAGCTTAAATTCTATCTCATAGTATAAATGGACATATTTATTATGAACACCATCATCATCATTAGCCTTGTCCCAATTATCTGCAGTTGCATTATGAATCTTAATTTTCTATTCATGCTTGTTGCTGCATATTTGTTATCATATGTTTACTGGATCCACTAGTTTTTTTATTTTGTTTGTTTTTTGGTTGTTATTCTTTTTTTTCCTAGAAGGTTTGCATGATTTATTTTTGCATTTTGAGAGAAGTTAGACTAGTTTCGTTGCTCAAATTGGACCTAGGAACTATTATTAAGTGATAGCACAAAAAAATGGGATTCAAGGCCCGCTTTGGTCTCATAGTCAATTGATGTATATGTGAAGGCACAAAATAATGGGATTCAAGGCACGAAAAGGAAACTTCATTGTTGTCGATCAACTTTTTGATTTATTTTTTTGAAATTAGAAAATAATTTTGAAATTTAATTTAATATAAGAGGTATATAGTTTGAGTTTTGAAAGTAGTTGTTTTAATTTTTGAAAAAAAAAGAGATTAAATGGATCTCATTCGTCTAATAGTTTGCATAATCGTGCCCAATACGCGAATACTACATCTTCTCGAAAGATAAGTGTATATCTCAGCGATGGACTCGATCCTAAAAACTATGAGATTTGTGACATCCGTTCGGTTTGCGAACCTTTTTATTTTCAAGTTATCTATAGAGTCAAACTCCTATAGTTAATTACATCCCAAATGACTGGAGTTACTTGAGAAAACTCTCAATAATGATTAGAAGTGCTAGTCTTCAAGAATTCAAAGTTTAGGTTTTCACGATGGGACGTGAAAAAATAAGTGAGAGTGGCTCAAATAAGAATAGTTATTTTCAAGGGTCCAAAGGAAGGAAAATATAGGGGATGTCACAGATTCTGAGGAGAAACCTCAGTGACTTCCCAAACTATCATAATGTGTGGCTGAGTTTTAGAGACGATGTTATTTAGATATTTAATCCTATCAATTTTATTATTTGGAACTTACATTTGCATAATATATGATTATGCAAATAATCTGCAAAGATAAGTGGGTTTACCTTGTCACACGACAACTTCGGAATCTAAAGCGAGTTAGGACTTACGTTGCACAACATGGTTGTACAGGAGCCTAAAAAGGGTGTGAGGATTTACGTCGCATTGTACGAGCTACCTCAAAGTCCTATAGGCTGTTATTTAGATTAAGAAGAGAATTTAGCTGGTGTAGAATTGTTTTGCTGTTGTAGAATGACGACTGACTCCACTTGTAGTCCGCTCCAAGCTCTTTGCCGCGCTGCCCACGAAGTTGCTTCAAACTCGTCGTCGAAGTAGCAGTCCTAAAGTCTAAAGTTCAAAAGGTTTTACCAAGTGTGTTTCACAATCTTGGTTTTGTTATCATTATGAGAGGTTAAAGCTGATTAGAGCAACTCTGATAAGGGTCCTACGGATCCCTCGTTCCGGTATCACTATTTTCTTTTGAATTTACTTAGCTTAAACGAATTGTGAAACTCATTTAAACTGGGGATATCTCATTATTAACCTTGGGTTATCTCCTCCGAGGGACTTCCGTAAATTCAAAAGTACGTGTTATGTTTTATTTTATTTTATTTTTTGAAAATGTTGTTTAATTTTTTAAAATTGTTTTGTTTTGAAAACGTTGTTGAATTTGAAAAATAATTTTTAGAGAGGTCTCACTTGCGCGAAGTTTGATGTCGTCCCGTTCGTCTGTTCTAGCGGTAGCTCCACGATCATTGAACTTTTCGACCACGTCCGAGTTACCTCGCAAAAATACACCAAGAAGTTGGTATGAGAATTTCGTCAACGAAAGATTACACATATAAATGTGCAGATGTGCATAATGAAAAGTATGTCAATAGTCAAGTGTATTGAATATATACGCTAATGCATTCACATATTTGACATTCAAACTCAATTTCACTTTGCACATGAGAGTTAACTTCAATAAGCTTATAAAGACAACACTTTCAAACATCTCCCAAACCGGCAGCTAAAGTGGCTCCAAAACGGTGCACAATATCAGCCCAAACCGACACCTAAAGTGGCTCCAAAATAGTGCATAAAATCAGCCCCCAAGAAGATATGTTTAAACCTCCCCCAAACAATATGTAGTACGCAATGAAAGAATTTATTTGTCACTCATAAGAACTGGATGATATATATGTATGCAAGTGGAAACACAATATCAAAACCACAATTCATGTAATCTCGCAATAATCTATCATTCCAAATGTATAATAATCAAAGAGATTCATCACATTTACTACAAGCATTTCTTCAGATAAATGGCATGCAACTACAAAGTGAATGCTTGAATGTAAAATTTTTTATTACCATTGGCAAACACATATATGACTTCTTACCATTTACAAGACCTCAGCTTGGGCAAAAAAACTCATCGAGAAAATTTTGCATGAACGTCCAAATGAATCAATCAAGATCAATCCCACACAAATATTGAAATAAAACAGCAAAAACCAAGTTGAATCTATCATATTTCATACAAGCATCTTCTGCGTACATATTTCATTTTGTTTTAAAAGTATCAAACACTTGCATACTTTCATAAGGAAAAGAAAACCATATAGAAATTTGTTTTGGGAGAAGATATACCTTTACGAGAGTTTTTCCGATCATGAGGAAAAAGAAGGATACATCGGTTCTGATTTCACTGACAGGAGGGAGAAATGAGGCTCTTGATTTGGGTTCATAAACTGGAGGAGCACAATGGGGTCATCATTTGCTCCACTTATCGAGGAAGGAAGCTCAATGGCTGTTCTTTGCGAATGGGAGAGAGCTTGCGATAGGCAAGATGAAGAGGAATGGGTTTCAGTGCAGAGAGGGAGAGAGGAACTAATCTATCAAAGGAGGAAGAGGGAGTTGGGAAGGTGAAGTCGAGCAGGGAAAATGAAGTCGGCAACGGTCTCTGTGCTGAGGTGAAGATGCGAACGGGATCGAGAGGGAGAGGCGAAGTCAAGCGAGGGCGAGCGGTGCAGAGAGTTTTGGTCGCGAGCAGGAGAGAGGAGCTAATCAGTCGAACGAGGAAGAGGGGGCTGGGGGAGGTGAAGTCGAGCAGGGAAAGTGAAGTCGGCAAAGGCTCTGTGCTGAGGTGAAGATGCAAACAGGATTGAGAAGGAGAGGCAAAGTCGAGCAAGGGCGGGCAGTGCAGAGGGGGTTTGGTCGCGAGCGGGAGAGGGGCAGAATGATCGTTGTATTGTTGTAGTTTAAAAGTACGAGTATTCACTGGTTTGTTTAGCTAACTGTTATATTTAAACTAAATTTTAATTTATTAAAAGATGAACGGTAGGAGAGAAAATCTCCAGAGAAGACGTGTGCAACCAGTAATAAGGTAAAATCAATTTTAATGTTTTAATTTAGTTGTCTCATTTTTTATTGTCCAAACAGGAGAATGATCTGTATCACTGAGCAGGGAACAATTGAATAATTGACAATGACTCATAAGAGAATGATGATGTTATCAACTTCTGGTCGATAAGGGGTAGATGCTAGTGATTTAATGGGTCCTTCAAACTGAGCCGGTTAGAGCAGTGTCACCTGTTTCCGTTCATTTTTCTCTTTTTTATTTTAAAAGGAGTCGCCAGCTTGTCGATCGTCATATAATTCCCCCATTCGAATAAATCTCCCTCCCAAACCATATAAATGATTTGAAGATGAGAGGAACCGAATAAGAATGGACATACGACAAAGTGACAAACAAGAGAAAAAGTAAAACGTGGAGAGTCTACGCGCGATAAACCTCGCAAAGATAAGTTAAGAATGTCCGTCCAAACAAGATCGGGCGGAGGCATCTTAAACCAATATCCGCGAAAGAAGTATCTACATAGACTACCCATAACTAGAGAGTAAGGTGTATGTACCTGTTCTGGGGTCAAGAGCACTCCCAGAGGAATATGTTTCTACTGGTTAATTACATCTTG